>JAKOGI010001064.1:0-37500 GCA_029747015.1 Carnegiea gigantea
TTCTTCCTTGGAGGGCCCAGTTTATGGTGTTTCTTGGTACGCAACAGCTTCAAGGATTTTTTGATCACACGATTTGGACTCCTTTGGTGTATATTCTGGATCATCATGTGATTCAACATCCAATCCTTCTTATTCAGTTTGGCTTCACTTGGACCAATTACTTCACCCTTGGTTGTTTGCTATAATCTCTTCTGATCTTGTAACAAAGGTCCATGATATTCCTATTCTTTTCAGATACGGAAATTTTTAGCACATTGTTTTATAATTGCCAACTTAGCTCGTGCAATAGACCCAAAGCGAACTTTGTTTACCCTTTCAAAAGATGAAAATCAAAGCAAATAGCAGATTCTTTCACTTCAATCGATTCTCCTATTTTTTTTAGACATGGACCTGATTACCCTGGCTCTGAATTGTGTAGATGAAGATTATCATATCCTTGCCGCTACTTTGTCTTACGGAACCAATCTTCTTATCTTTGATGATTTGCTAGCCAAACTGATTCACTTTCAGCAACGTGTCAGGTTCTTAAAGTTCAAGGGTACTCCCATTGTACGACATCAGGCGCTAAACGTATCACAGGTATCGGCCTCTTCTTCTTCTAATGGGCCCACTTCATCCAGTAATAACATTAAAGGGCACGACAATGGTGGTGGTCATAGCTGAAGTCGATTTAACAACTATTGGCGTGGTCGAAATCAATGGGTGGAGCTCGATCTACCGATAACTCCTCTAATTCAAGTCAAACGACTAAGAGGAGTGTGCCTGCAGGAACTGTATATGGTTACAATTCGTCTGAAGGAGTCTTAGGTTCACACCCCAACACTGTGTGCCAAATTTGTTGTGCTCCCAGACATACATTGCAGGTCGCCCCAATCGTTATCTTTCCCAGCAATCATCTAACCCCGTCCTAGCATATGCTACCTTTAATGCAGCTAACGCTAATGAATCAGTCTAGTATCCTGAGTCGACAGCAGCATCCTAATGAAGGTACTTTGCTCTCTAAATCTTCTTACAACGGTACTGAATGCGTTTGTGTTGGGAATGGTACCCTACTTCATGTTAACTGTTTCCCACCAATGGTGGGCCTCTCCCCCTTAAAAATGTCCTTCATGTTTCCTCTTTAAAACATAATTTGATTTTCATTTGTCGACTATGTTGGGCTAAAAATGATTGTGTCATTTTTTATAAATTTTTTGTTTGTGCTAAGGACAAAACCTTGGGTAGGACTCTGCTACGTGCTGCATCTAGTGGGAATGTCTATTCAGTCATTGTTTCATCTACCAACTTTGTTCCATCCCCAGCTGCACTTGTTGATCGAGCTGTTGCTAGGCATTCTTGTCCTAGACATTATGGAGCACGCTCACTAGCTAGTCTTAGGCATTCAATGTTAATTTCGTTCTCTAACAAGTTTCAAGATGCTTGTACTCCTTGCCGACTTGCAAAATTTCATAGATTATTGTTTCAATCTACTGAACATTGTTATGATAAACCTTTATGCCTTATTCATTCAGATTTGTGACAGTCTCCTATAATTTCTTATTTTGGTTTTCGGTATTATATCTACTTTGTGGAAGCTTATTCCCATTATACTTGGATTTATCCATTAAAGCAAATATAAGACGGTCATTGCTTTCTGTAATTTTTAGAATTTAGTGGAAAACCTCTTTAATAAAAAAATCAAAATGCTCCAAAGTGATGGGGGTCAGGAATTTGATAATACTACTTTTAGTGCACATTTTCTTAAACATGGCATTTACTTTCGTGAGTTGTGTCTTGATACTTAAGCCCAGAATGGTGTTGCTGAACGCAAACATCGTCATCTTATAAAGATGGCACATGCTATGCCTCTTGAGGCCAACTTGCCTACGGGTTTTTGGGTTGAGGCTATTTGTATTACTGCGTTTACTATTAATTGCCTTCCTCCGCCTTTGGTACATGGTTTGAGTCCTTTTGGAAAATTGTTTCAGCGTTTACCTGGTTATAATTTTTTGAAAACCTTGGACGTGCATGTTCTCCTAATTTTTCTGCTGCCAATAAATTAGGACCATGGTTTGCTCTTTGCATTTTTCTAGGTTATGGCCCCACTACAAAGCATACAAGTGTTTTGATCCCATTAAAGGGCGATTTTATTAGCATGTTTCTTTTCACAAAAATTATTTTTCGTATCCTGTCTTATATCTAGTTCCCAGTGTTCCATTATTCGTGCTCCCTGTATCTCACCCAATTACTTGACTGCTCTTACCACTCTAACCATGACCTCTTCTTCTTCTTTGGAAACTTTGCCTACTCCTTATGGGTCATCATATTCGTGGCTGTCCCCGTCATCTGGGCCTGCCGTGAAGCCATGCATTCTTCTTGGCCTAGCTCAACTCTCTCGGTCTAGCCCATCTATTCCTCATGGCGTTTCCGTGTCTAGGCCTCAGCCGGCTGTTCTGCATCACCCGTGCCTAAAATCTTGCAGCGTCTTTGGGTCCTCCCTGTTGGGCCAAGGCTTGCTACTACTCTCCCACTTGTTGGCCCTTCCGTCCTTTCCCCAGGTTCGGCCCACGTTACCAACCCTAAGTCTGCTTCTGTCATCCCTCATCAGTTACTTCCCCTATAGTCTTGCCTCACTTGGCTCAACCCATTTTCACTTCTGGCCTAATCTTCCCCACCATTCCCGTTCCTTTTTCCCACTAAATTCACATTCCATGCAAACACGTGCCAAGATTGGAATCCGAAAAACCAAAATCATCTTGTCTCTTGAAATAAATATTGTGGGCCTCGAGTCCACTTCTTTTACTCAAGCATTTAAGGATCCTAAGCGGAGAGAAACCGTGTCAGAAGAGTTTCATGCTTTGCTTGTCAACAATACTTAGGAGTTGGTAGTGTCTCACTTTGGACAAAATTTAGTAGGTTGTAAGTGGGCTTATAGTGCTAAGTTTAATTCTAATAAGTCTATAGAAAGCTATAAGGCACAGCTGGTTGCTTTTGGCAATCACCAGTAGGTTGGCATTGACTACCATGAGGCATTCAATTCAGTTGTCAAATGACCACCATTCGGATTGTTTTATCACTTATGCTTTTTATAATTAGCCTATTCGATAACTGGATGTTAAAAAGTGCCTTTCTTCATGGCATTCTTACGGAAGAAGTTTTCGAGAAATAACCACCTAAGTTTGTTCATCCTGATTATCCACATCATGTTTGCAATTTTAAAAAGACCATATATGGACTTAAACAAGCTCCTCGCGCTTGGTTCATAAATTTAGCAGTTTTTTTCTGTCCCATGGTTTTGTTTGTAGTGCATCCAACACATCCATGTTTGTTTATGGCCAAGGAACTACGTAAACTATGATTTTAGTTCTTTATATTGACGATATTATCCTCACATATAGTTCCTCTAGTGTCCTTTATAATTTTATTTCTTTCCTTTTCCATTAGTTTGCTATGAAGAATCTGAGTGACTTGCACTATTTTTTGGGTGTCCAGGTGGTACAAACGTCCCGAACATTTTTTTGATCCAACAAAAATATGTTCTTCATCTTATTCGTATGTATCAGAAACGACTACTAAGCTTGTTCATACCCATTTCCTTCTGAGCCTTTTTGATTCGGACAGATGGAGAGTTACTGGCAGATCCTTCTTAGAACAAGAATATGGTAGGTATGTTGCAATATTTGACTATGACAAGACCTGATATTGCTTTTGCAGTTCATATAATTTCTCAGTTTATGTATTCTCCATGTACTACGCACTTTTATGCTGTCAAGCATATTTTCAGGTACTTGGAGCGTACTTGGCTTGTGGCCTCTCCATCACTTACTGTTGCCTATTCTGATGCTGATTGGGCTGGCTGTAAGAATACTTGTCGCTCAACCTAGGCTATGTAGTATTCTTTGGTCTTGATCTTATCTGCTGGAGCTCCAACAAGTAACCTACTGTTTCCAACTCCTCTACTAAAGTAGAATATAGGGCTGTTGTGTATACCGTTACATAAACAATTTGGATTCATAAGCGTATGCCTAATCTTGGTCCTTGTCTTCTGGGTCCCACCAAGGTGTATTGTGATAATGTTCGCGCTTCCTATGTAGCTGTCAATGCTGTTCACATGACTGGAGCAAATACATCGTTGTTGATGATCACTTTATTCGCAAACATATTGTGCATGGTGATCTTGTTGGATGTTACATTCCTACTAAGCTTAGTAAGCTGATGTTTTTATTAAAGGGTTGTTTTCTAAATTGTTTGAGTTTTTAAGGGCTAATATGTTCGTGCGTTCCCCCTAATAGATTGAGAGGGATTAAAGTATACAGAGGACAAAATATGTAATATATTTTTATAAATATTTTCCTTGATTAATATAGGTATAACTTTAGGCTCCCCACTTGGGACAGAGCCTCACAGCCACATTCTCAATGCTGTCATCCCGTCTAATGGAATTTGGCCGCCAATGACTTGTGCCGCCACTCACTAGAGACCACCTACTTGTCTTCCGCCGGTGACTATGGTCTCGTCTATTTTTCCATGCCCAGCTCATCACTTCTCTCTGTTCCTCCATATTTGGTGGTGCTTTGTCTAGCAACGCTTTGTCTAGCACCAATTCGGTACTTGACGCCTACCCTTGTTGCACCTAGCAGCGCCTCGTCTCTTCCTCTTCTAGCACCTACAGTTGGCGAGGAAGGTCATGGAGTGGCGTGGCTTGTAGGGTTAGGATTTTGAGGCGTATATTGCTTCTTATTTATAGATTAATTAATATAGCTAAATTGAGGGCCTCGCCTAAATGAAGCAATAGTGATGCAGAGCAAACCGCCAAGATCGGTTATTTCCTATAAGCTAAAACCATGGTCCAAATGTGAACAACGATGACCTTTGAAAGTAGGACTCTGAGTCTTGAAACTCCAAAGTCATTATTGATTTGGGGCCTTTGAGATCGCAAGTAAACCAGGAAAAGGGTGGTTAGGTAAATTATTAGCCTTAAATAAGGAGATTAGCTATTTCTTCATCATTGCCACTCTTTTTGTTAATTTTCAGGCTTTGGGTAGAACATATCCTATATCTTTTATTTCAGTTTTTACTAGGCAAATGGGCTCCAATTTTTGTAAATTATGTATGTATGGATGGATATCCTGGATTCTATTTTCCAATAAGTTTTAAATCATGTTCAAACTTCAAGTATTGAGGAAGTTATGGGTTGTGAACGGAGTAAGAGTCGGTGCAAGGCTGGAAAATGCAAGGTTTAAATGATGGCCTTAATTGACTAACAAATGGTTGAATTAGGAGATGACATTTTATGGACAGCTGGAGAGACCATCTTAAAAGATTTCCCATAAAAGGTCATTCTCAAATTCCTCCATTTGGAATAGATAATGATGCAAGTGCAGCCAATCCCAACTCAACATTAAATCCTATTAGTCCACCTTAATTGCACACTAGCTAGGATTTCATTGGTTAATTTGCTTGTAATCCAATAGGGTAGTACCTAGCTTGGAGAAGGGGACACCAATGTTATATAATGGCCCTGTTTGACAAACAACTGCTAACTGTTAGTTGCTAACAGTTTTTATTGGATGTTATATGTTTCAATCAACTGTTTGTATTAGCTGTTTCTAAAATAATTTATGAAGATTTTGGTTACTCTGGATCATTATTTAATTTGAATGTGAAGTAGCAAGTTAAAATTTAGAAGAGAGATTGCAAGAGAATATATGGATTTTGTTTATGGTATTTACTCAATGACATTTTAGTCTTTTACATTAAAAGCCCAAACAACCAATAGGAAAAAGCTATAAATTTTAGCTTTTTTGAAAACAGTTTTTTGGGGCAAAAAAGCTATTTCAAAAATTTCTTCACCAAACAATCCAAATAACTATTTGACTTGGTCAAACAGCTAAAATTAGCCAAAAAAGTCATTTTTGAGCAAAAGCTATCCAAAAAGTCGTATATCAAACACCCCCCAATGACTAGAATCCTTTGTAATTTGGACAGATTTGGATGATGAATTGTAATAGCTTGTTGCTTAGCTATCTCTTTTTTTTTTTTTAAAAAAAATCCCAATTATCGTTATCTCTCTAAGTAAAAATGTGAGATTGAGTCTACCCTTTAAATTGATCTTGGGTGCTTAGAATTTAAGAAATTAATTGGTGGTTGAACTTGTGTGGTGGTTTACCTTTAACCTAGATATATTTGTTGATTATTGTTGTTACTAGCTTACTCAAACAAAATGCACAAAAAATCTCTCTTATTTGATGGTTGATCCTGGCTTGAAGTTGTAATCTTGTTGGATTATCATTGCTGTTTTTGGGGTTTGTGAGCATTTGTTTGATATTTTTAAGCTCTTGGGCGTTCTTCCTCAATCTTAAATCTTTATTTGGTCAAAGGAAGTCACCCATGGATCAAGTAGCATATTGGATTGACTCCTAGTGTATGCGGTATACATATATATTTTTTTTACATTGTTTGCTTTCTAGCAGATCAGTTGGGATGCGGGAGTCGTTCTTGTGGATAGACCAGAGGGAGTAGAGGGGAGAGACATTAAAGCATTTGAGCTAAAAGTATCTAAAACAAAATATTGATTAAAATCCTCAAATAACCCACATAGTGTGGATTTAAAGGCTAATTATTAATATAAAAAGTAGTTAAGAAGCTGAGAAGATAAAGTCTTAGCTGTACATCATGCTTGCAGCTATGAATCTTTAAAAAATTTAAAATAAACTAAGCTAATTTACTACAAAATTGAAGTAAGTTGCAAAAGGAGATTTTCATTGATATAACTGTTTGCGATACATGCTGTAGCTATAGATGGTTGTATGTTATTAGAGCTCATTTTCAAAGAGAATCCTTACTATCTGTAAGAAAAATGCTCTGAAAAGTACATCAATCTTTTGAAATGGAAAATTTTCATGTAATTTAATAATATTAATATAGTAAGAAAATAGATTTATCTTAATTTTTTTATCGCAAGCTGAGTAACTCTAGTATAATATTATTTTATAAAATTTTGTTTATTTGTTTTATAAAATCAATATTCAAATAGTTAATTACATAAGTAAATTTGATCCCATGACTCTTATAATAATCAAGTGGATGAGATTACAAAGTTTTCACTAAATTTGCTTTAAATCAACTGTGATTTTACATATTATAAAAGAGTTAATTACATTGTGATTAATATGATCATAAGAGTAACTTTAACAGAACGTTTGTGATTTATTTTAAATTTAATATTTTAAAAAATGACGATATACTTTGTCTTTCACAACTATTTTAAATTTATCAGTTTACAAGCATTATTTTTAATGAGGAACAATAGCGATCGAGCTGCACTGATGGACTGTGCAACTAGAACCTTTTCGCTTCACCAAGTGAGTTGAATGACTAATTGTATTTCCTAAATTTGTTCTTTTTCCACTTCTAGGTGTGGTATTTTGTTTTGTGCAGGGAAAACAAAAGTAGACAAAAAGAGAGTAGATGTGGGCAAAGCTACACATGGAGTTGAGAAACCTTGCGCTTCTCAAAGCTCTTCATATTCCTTATTTTATCCTATTTTATTTCATTTTGGAGTTATGCACTCTTTTTTCGGATATGCACCTTTTTTTTTTTTTTTGATTGCCTTCAAAGGTGGAAAAAGCGTTGTTTCATCACAAAATAGCCGATAGAGCCCTGATTAAACTCGTGGTCAAACCCAAGTTGTGATTCTTACTCACCCAACCATTTGCTTTTTTTAAAAAATTTTTTTTAAATTTTTTTATTTTACATGAGTAAGCGGGCCCAGCCCACTAGACCCCTATCTTAGGGGTACCCTAGTGGACCGGAATGGACCAGGGGAAGGGAAATGTCAAAACTCAAACTAAAGCCCAAGCCCACAAACCTCACACACACAATTGCGCAAAGGCATAATTGTGCCCCCCAGGTGTTTCTATTGTCTAAATGTATTATGACTACAAATACATATTGACATAGTAGTATTGCTTAATTGATTTCATATAAGGTATCACAATATCTTTGAGATTGTTTAATACTCAAATTTAAATATGTAATCTTTATGATATTATATTTTGTAATTCAAATTTAATTATGAGATTATGATGGTATATTTATCAAATCTCAAGATTTGGTTTAAAATATGATATTATCTTTTGATATAATATTGTGAAAGATTGTGCTGCAAAATAAACCAGCTTCTAGATGATTCTCTCAATGAAGATCTTCTACACAAAATAAGGAAATTAGCCGGTAGTGATCAAAAGAAGAACGTTGAGCAAAACTGCGAAATTCAAGGGCTTGAACAACTAGGTTCAAGGCCTTGAAACAATATGAAAGATTGACTTTCCTTGTTTGGCGCAATGGTAACTTGCCAAGTTTTACTCCAACGTCTCCAACACCTTTTGGATATAAAAATGAAAGGAATTGGTAGTTGGAAAGAACATAAGAGAGAGCATAAGCAAAGAACAAGAACTAAGAGCCACACCTACAAATGTCATTATCTTATTTACTTAATTCATTGAGTTATATTGCTCTAGTTGTAATTGGGTGGGATGAAAGAGTTGAAGGGTCAACTCTATCAAGGACTTGTTAGAGGGTCAACTTATGCCTTGGAACTTAGAGTATGTGTACTCTAGAATTGTGTAATCCCTCGTAATAAAATTGGGTTAATGTTAGAGTTATGGAACTTTAGGCAGGGACTAAGCCTGGTTGAGGCTAACCTCGTTAAAAAATACACGTGTCTTATCCACATTCATTTTTCCCACTTTTGATTATTTTGAGACTTTGATCATCACCTTATTCATCCAATACTATGGTGATTTAACTAGTCAAAATCGGGCCAGTAATTGGTACAAGAGCTGGTACTATTTTTTTAAGACCTTACCATGTAATATTTGATTCCATGGCTAGTTGTGATTTTGAATCTTATTGCACTCCACTGTTTAAAGATACTAATTATTTTTGGTGGCAGGAAATAATGGAACTTTATATCAAGCACAAGGGTCTCGATATTTGGGAGATCATGGTCAAAGATCTAATAGTTATTGAGAAATCAAAAAATGAATATACTGAAGATGATTACAAGCAAATATCAAAAGATTTTAAAGTTCTACAAATTTTATATCATGCTCTTACTATTGATATTCATGAGTTTATCTCATATTGTAATAGTGCCGAGAAAATTTGGAAGACTCTTTATTAGTTGTATGGCACTAATCAAAATGTGGTGTTAAGAAAATTTGTGGCGCAGGATGAAATGATCATGGATGGAAATATTAAGCAAGCGGAGGATGATCAACTACCTGAATGGCAAGAATACGAAAGTGGTGATAAAATTCAAGGTCTTATACATAACGATATCAAGCATGTACGAATCAATGAGTAGCTGGAAAATGGTGAGAAAAATAAAGATTGTTGTTCATCTATTCTGCAAAGTGGTAAGTATGAGGTAAAATTCATACTTGCATTTCGAATAATAATTTATCTCCAAGTTGTCACATTTTTGATAATTTAAATACCACACCAAATTAATGAGTTGCTTGAAAATGGTGAGAAAAATGAAGATTGTTGTTGTTCATCTATTCTCCAAAGTGGTAAGTATGAGGTAAAATCCATACTTGTATTTTCAAATAATAATTTCTCTCCAAGTTGTTACATTTTTGATGATTTAAATACCACACTGAATTTTCAACTTTCAAAAATTCTTAATTGTGGTGTTAAATAAAGAAAATGTGTCAAGATTAAGGGGAAAAAAATTTTACCGTACTAATTCTTCTTACTTCGAACAATTTTGAACCCAAGAAGAAAAGGGTATCAAGATTTGGTTGAAGCGCTTTATTTTTTAATTGTGGGAAGTTATTAATTCCTCATGCAGGTACTAATAATCAATTTCTGATAGCATTTAATCCTCCCGAAAATTCAAGTGGACAAGAAAAAAATTGGAGCTTCACAATGGGATATGGTAAGTTATGGTTTGGTGAATATAAAAATAAGGAAGTTCACTTGTTTTGTCACTGCCCAGATTTCAAGGCCTTGAAAATTATGTAGAACCTAAGATGGTACCGCCTGTAAATAACTAAAATTAAGTTTTGAATTTTTATGTCAAATATCTTAAATAGTAGTAATATTTGGATTCTTGCTACGATGTTACTTTGCATGATCGACTTCCTATTTGTGGCATTTTGACTTCAAAATTTTCAAGTTTAGTTTGCTTAACTATCTTTGGAATGTGAACATAATTAACATTCCATCATGTTCTATACTATTATGACATATAATTATTTTTATGCTTAGATGACATCTTGTATATGATCTTTTTTTGGGTCTATAATTGTTATGATCTCTAATATCTACATACATGATATTGATTATTTTTATAAGGGAAGAATTCTATTACTTGATTATTTTGCTATAACCTTGATTTATTCTTGAAGGAGGAGAATTGTTGTATTAATGCTCTTATAGCTGATCCCCTCCAATGCTTATAAGAATATCAAGTTAATGCATGCATGTTAAGATATATTATTTGATCAAAATGTTAGTGTTTAATCCCTTATATTTTTTATGAGTGCCATAAATTGAGGATGAGCATTTTTATATATCATTGATTTGTTAAGGGAGAGTTATATGTGTTTGCCATAATTTTTGATACGCTTTGATTTCTTTTTTCTCCTTCTTATGCTGCCTTTTTGATGAAATACAAAAAGGAAGAGAAGTATTTGGAAAGCTTTCATGGTGTGTTATTCAAAATTATATTGATGTGTTATTTCTATTGAGTTTTGTCTTTCATAAAAAAGGGGAAGATTTTTAGCGTCTTTAAGCTTACAATATATTTTCTTAATATGTTTTGATGAAAGACAAAAATGAGTTGGTCGGTTAGTATATTTATCATGTTATATTTGGACCTACTTTAGTCTTTCTATTGTCTAAATGTATTATGACTACAAGTAGATATTAACATGCTAGTAACCTTAATTGATTTCATATAAGGTGTCACAATATCTTTGAGATTGTTTAATATTCAAAATTGAATATGTAATCTTTATGATATTATATTTTGTAATTCAAATTCGATTATGAGATTATAATGCTATATTTATCAAATGTCAATATTTGGTTAAAGTATGATATTATTTTTCGATAAAATGTTGTGAAAGATTGTGCTGCAAAATAAAGCAGCTTCTAGATGATTCTCCCGGCCAAGATCTTCTGCAAAAAATAAAGAAATTAGCCATTGGAGATCAAAAGAAGAACGTTGAGCATAACTGCAAAACTCAAGGGCTTGAAAAACTGGGTTTAAGGCCTTGAAACGAGATGAAAGATTGTCTTTATCTGTTTGGCGCAACGGTCACTTGCCAAGTTTTACTCCAACCTCTCCAACACCTCTTGGCTATAAAAATGAGAGGAATTGGTAGCTGGAAAGAACACAAGAGAGAGCATAAGCAAAGAACAAGAACTAAGAGCCACACTTGCAAATATCATTCTCTTGTTCACTCAATTCATTGAGTTGTATTGCTCTAGCTGTAATTAGGTGGGATTATAGAGTTGAATGGTCAACTCTACCAAGGACCTATTGAATGGTCAACTTGTGGCTTGGAATTTAGAGTCATTGTACTCTAGAATTGTGTAATCCTCCTAATAAAATTGGGTTAATCATAAGGTTAGAGAATTTTAGGCAGGTACTAAGCCTAGTTGAGGCTAACCTCGTTAACAAATACATGTATCTTGTTCACATTTATTTTTCCACTTTTGATTATTTTGAAACTTTGATCATCACCCTATTCGCCTACTTCTAGGGTGATTTAACTAGCCAAAATTAGGTCAACAGATAGTATACTATGCAAATAACTAATGGGCTTCGTTTATTTTTGACATTATTATATAGTAACGAGTAATCACTAATTAAATGCTCCGTAAATATTTTACATACTAGTTTCTAATTAAATGCTATATTGTTGTCTTTTGTAGTGGTTGCTACTCAACTACTTGAATCGTACTTTAGACGCGTGAAGTTCAGACTCATAATCTATCTCCGTAGAAGCCGGCCAATTGTTACAGACCATATGACAAGGTGTTATTCTTACAAAATAGTTCAATTGTAAAATGGATTGAGGAGAATAGAGGCAAAACAACAAATGATCATTTCCCTTATACACCAATTAAGGTAAGTTGCGAGACGAGATGCATAGGCAAATGCGAGCTTTTTAAAGTCATAACAAACCATACATGCTTTTCTTCCACTTGATCCTTTATGTTTATCCTTATAATAATTGCAAAAAATAGAATTTTCTTCGTTTTTAAGATGGAAGCGGTCACAAGAAAGGCCAAAAAAGTACTTTACATTGATAATTTTGATGATGCTGGACTTCTCCAGACCGTTTCCAACTTCTCTAAAGGTGCTACAACACTTTATTTTCCAAGTTTTTTTCCATATAAAGAGGTGAATTATTGAATTACATTAATACTTGCATTTGGAAAGAGTGAATTTTCCACAAAAATCTAAGTATCTAAGTACTAATTTGTTGTTTAGGAATTTATAAGTCAGAACCAATGAAGCTTAGAAATAAGTTAAAAATTACATCTTTGCTCAAAACAGGCCTAAATTAAATGAAAAAAGGAAAACATGAGGGGACAGAGAGGTGAACAGGTTGAGGAATTGGTACCCTTATGTTGACCCACTTGATAAGCTCAGGAACCCAGTAGAATGGTAATCGTCTAGGGATTTAGGTAGGGTTTCACTTAGCTCTTTAGTTCTTTAGTCTAATTCCTCCCAAGTTTTGTTGTGTTAAACCCTAAGGGGTAGCCCCCTATCTATAATGGTTAAAGGGATAAACCCAAGGTCGGTTTAGAGATAAACATTGATCTCCAAAGTGATATCTCTTCTTAGCAGAAACCCCTATGACACACAAGCTGAGGTGGGTAACGAACATGGACACGCTTCTAGACCCTAGCATGAAAATTGAAGTAAGTTGAACTGTGCAGGTTCCTAGACTAGAGAATCCGATCAGGTCCTTGAACCCGATTCAGGAGTTATCGAGCTTCTAAGTTGGGTTTTGTTCGCCTATAGTTTATTGTAGAGTTTTAGTTCTAGTTCAATTTATGCTACACCCCCGAGGATGGAAAGTAGGTCTCAGGTTTCATGATCAAACATTTTATAAAAATCAAGGTACATTTAGGTGTCTACAATGACCAAAGTTGTAAAGTGTTGCTACCAGTTTAGCATGTCATTGCCCATAACTGCCATAATGTTACAACAAGGAATTATAATAGAGAATAGAAATATTGGAACAAATACAAGTGACTTACCACTGAAAATGATGCATTAGAAAAGGACAAACCTAAATGCTACATTCTCTATATGCACAATCTTGAAAAAAACTAGGCCTTATGTGTGCTCTGTCAAATCTTTTGTGTACAAAAAATTGTCAGATTCGAGTAATACGGGCTATTGATATGTTAGCTTAAGGGTTTGGAAAGTTAAGGGAAAAAATTTTCCACCGAAGGGATAGGGTTAGAACTGTATGTGTTAGATGGGTTATGTTCAGCAGAGAAAGGTTCAGGTTTTCGGGAGAAAAATAAGATGGCAAGATAAGTGCATTGGTAGATTGTAGTCAAGTTTTTTTTACTGTGGCATGGAAAAGATATGTTCATAGAGACTACATCCCTTGAGATGAGTATGTAACATATTGTAAGATTAAGGACCTTCTATCCCTTTTCATCGTAAGGATTAATCAATGAAAGCACACTTCAGTGCACATGGTTGCAGCTTGTCTATTTGTCTCTTGTGCTAATATAACATAAAAATAGTAATAGGTTTTAGATGACTATAAGAGGATGGTTGGCTAAATTAAAGTTGACATGGACTAAGGTTTGGGTTTAGTAGGAAACCCATTGATGAGATAAATAGCAGCCAAAAAGTCACTCTCTCCAATGCTTCAAAGACAATTTAGATTCAAAGAAGTGCTTTGGCTTTTCAAGAAGTCATTTGTGTTTCACTCCATAACACCATTTGTGTCGTATCTCAACAACTTATGTGGTGAAGTATTCTTCTGTGCTGGAAAAAATCTATGGCTTTGCATTTATAGCTAGTCAAGTTAATTATACTTTAGTATTGTTTTGTTAGTTTTTTTTTTTTTTTTCATAGACAGAGAGAGAGGGTATTATTGTAGTTGTACAAAAATATTATTCCTTCATATACAATACCTAGGCTCATAATTGGGTAGAATTAGGGGTGAAAAAAATAAGTATCCAATTTTGAAACTAGAACCAGTTAGAACTCGATAATCTGGACCTGATCCCTATTCAAGCGGTTGCAGTTTCTGTTGGGTTTCGTGGCCCAAAATTCGAGTACCGGCACGGTGGGACCGTGCTACACAGACACCGACATGTCAAGACGAAAGACGCCAAGTCGAAGAGGGCAGAAAAACGGCACGGGTGTGCCATGCCATGTGGCACGGCCGTGCCAGGTGGCACTGGGTGACCGTGCCACGTGGCACGGTCGTGCCCCATGTCTTTTCGCCGCCTCTTTCGGTAGGCGGCTAGGGTTTCTGTCCGAGAGGGATTCCTCCTGGCGGCTAGGGTTCTACTCTAAAGGGGAAAACCCTACTGTTTAGACCCTATATAAAGAGGGTCAAGCCTGGGATCTAAATGACTCCAGTACTCATACATACATTGAGAGGTAAAAGTACTTTGTGAGAGATTACAATAGAGAGGTTGTAATTCTGTTCTTAGATCAAATCACTGTGGTGATTGTGATCGTGTCGTATTCTTCCTGCTCATAGTGAATTGTTCTGGTGCTGTCGCCGTCCGTGGTTTTTTCCGCATTGGGTTTTCCACGTTAAATCTCTTGTCTTCTTATTTCTGTTTTTTGTTATTCACTTGAATTCTGAATCTCTAACTTATCCTATCGCTTCCGCTATTATTGTTGCTCTAATATTATTCCTAACAAGTGGTATCAGAGCTTTGGTTATAAGATGTCTTCTATCATGACGGTAGATATTCAGAAATTGGATGGGGAGATTAGTTTTAATCTCTGGAAGGTGCAGATGAGAGTAGTTCTCATTCAGCACGGGTTGTGGAAGGTTCTGAAGGGACCTCACGTGAAACCTGAGAAGATGATAGAAGAACAGTGGGCTGAAGATGTGAAGAAGAGACGTGGGTCGTTGACGGAGGACGAATAGGAGGAACTGGAGCTGAAAGCGATTTCAGCCATACAGTTGTACTTGGCACCACATGTCTTGCGAGAGGTGCTTGATAAGACAACTGCGGTGGATCTTTGGACTCGGCTAGAAGAACTCTACATGATGAAGAGTCTAGCTAACAGGATCCGGTTGAAGGAAAGGTTGTACACCTTTCGTATGGCTGAAGGTACTCCTATCCAAAAACACCTAAATGAATTTAATTCTATTCTAGCAGATTTGGAGAGTTTAGATGTTAAAATTGAGGATGAGGATAAGGCCATTCTACTTGTTGCGTCTCTACCCCCTTCCTACAAACACTTTAAGGAAATCATGCCATATAGTAACTTGGATACTATATCGTTTGAGGATGTCAAGTCTAACCTGCTATCTAAAGAAAAGTTTGACCAAGACATCCATGCTGATCTGGCTGAGGGATTAGTTGTCAGGGGTAGAACCACTGAGAAAGGGGGGATGGTAATAAGAAAAAGAACCGTTCTAAGTCAAGGAATCCTCACTCTAACAAAACCTACCACTACTGCAACAAATTGGGTCATATCAAGGCTAACTGCTGGAAATTAAAGAAAAAGAATGGGAAGGAGGAAAAGGAGAAAACTGCTACAGCTGATTGTGTAGTAGAGTTAGAGTCTGATGGTGATGTGTTACTTGCTACTTCTTTGGCTACCACCTCTGAAAGGGGAGTGGATGTTGATTGGGTTTTAGATTTTGGTTGTACGTTTCACATGTGCCCTCATAAGGACTGGTTTGTCACCTATGAGGCAGTTGACACTGAGGTGGTACTTATGGGCAACAATGCTAAATGCAAAGTTTCCGGAATAGGTACTATTCAGATAAAAACCCATGATGGGACAATTAGAACATTGTCTAAAGTGCACCACATACCTGACATGACTCGTTGTTTAATATCCTTGGGTACTCTTGAGACTAATGGTTGCAAGATTTTGATAGAAAATGGTGTCCTAAAGGTAACTAAGGGAGCCATGGTGATAATGAAGGGATTGAGGCAAGGCAATCTCTACATTCTACAAGGAACTACAGTTACAGGTGTAGCTGCAATTGGTACAGTAGATGACACAAAGTTATGGCACATGAGGTTGGGCTATATGAGTGAGAAAGGGATGACCATTCTGGATAAGAAAGGTTGTCTTGGTAACACCAGTACGGGTAAGCTCGATTTTTGTGATCACTGCGTTTTTGGGAAACAAAAGAGGGTGAGTTTCTCAAAAGCAGCACACCGTACTCAGGGGATCCTCGATTATATTCATTCTGATCTGTGGGGTCCTTCAAAGATTCCTTCTTGTGGAGGTAAGTGTTACATGTTAACTTTTGTTGACGATTTCTCACGCAAGGTTTGGATTTACTTCTTGAGACAGAAAAATGAGACATTCTCCATGTTCAAGAAGTTCAAGGCTCTGATTGAAAACCAGACTGGGAGAAAGATCAAGAAACTTAGGACCGACAATGGTCTTGAGTTCGTTGAGTCAGAGTTTGAAGAGTTCTGTATGAAAAATGGCATAGCTAGGCACAAGACGTTGGTTGGCAAACTACAGCAAAATGGGGTTGCAGAATGAATCAACAGGACTCTACTGGAGAAAGCTAGATGTATGCTTTCACATGCCGGGCTTTGGGATCGCAAGGCCTTTTGGGCAGAGGCTATTTCTACAGCCTGCTACTTGGTGAATCGTTCACCATACACCTCCATTGACTTCAAAATCCCAGAAGAAGTATGGTCAGGTAATCCTATTGATTATTCTAATTTAAGAATATTTGGATGTCCTGTGTTTGCCTATGTGAATAATGGGAAATTAGCCCCTAGGGCTGTCAAATGCATGTTCCTTGGATATGTATCTGAGTCTAAGGGATACTGCATCTGGTGTCCTGAGTCTAAGAAAGTAATTCAGAGCAGGGATGTTACTTTCAATGAGACTGCTATGTTATCCTCTGGGAAGAATTCTGTTGTTCCTTCTACCGATGCAAGTAATCAAGAAGATGCCAGTGTGGAGGTAGAAATGGAGACCATTACAGCTCAAGGTGGAGCTGCTAATCATCCCAACAGGGAAGACCAGGTTACTGAACCTGGAACCATCAGTTCCAATTAACCTCAGGAGGAGGTTGGCCGTACTATAGCTCGTGATCGTCCTCGAAGGGAGATCAGGAGACCTGCCCGTTACAACGATTATGAGGGGCTGATAGCATACGCACTTTCGGTTGCAGAGGAAGTGCCTGAAGGTGCTGAACCTTCAAATTATACTGAAGTAATCACTTGCCCAAGTTCACCTAATTGGATCCTAGCTATGCAAGAAAAGATGGAGAGTCTGCAAAAGAACCAAACCTGGGAACTCTGTGAACTGCCTAAAGGCCGAAGAGCTTTAACTGCCAAGTGGATATACAAGAAGAAAGAAGGAATTCCTGGAGTTGAAGAAGCAAGATGGAAGGCACGGTTGGTTGTTCGTGGTTGCAACCAAAGGGAAGGTATTGACTACAATGAGGTTTTCTCCCCTGTTGTTAGACATACCTCTATTCAAGTGCTTCTTGCATTTGTCACATTATTTGACTTGGAGTTGGAGCAGCTTGATGTGAAAACAACATTCCTACATGGAGAGCTGGAAGAAGAAATTTACATGAGACAACCTGAAGGGTTTGTTATTCCTGGGAAGGAACAATTGGTGTGTAAATTGCAAAAGTCCTTGTATGGACTCAAGCAAGCTCCAAGGCAGTGGTATAAACGTTTTGACATGTTTATGACTAATAAAGGGTATACATACAGTAGATATGACAATTGTGTGTACTTTAGACAGTATTCTGAAGGTACATTTATTTATCTACTGCTGTATGTCGATGATATGTTGATTGCTTCTAAGGACATGACCTTAATTGGCATGTTGAAATCTCAACTCAGTAAGGAGTTTGAGATGAAAGACTTGGGTGCAGCAAAGAAAATACTGGGCATGGAGATCCACAGGGATCGGAAAGCAGGTAAACAGTACTTGTCTCAAGAAAGGTACCTTGGGAAAGTACTAAGTAAATTCAACATGGACAACTGTAAGGCAGTTTCCACTCCACTTGCTGCACGCTTCAGATTGTCTGCGGGATGATGCCCGCAAACAGAGGAAGACATCAGAAGAATGTCCAACGTACCTTATTCTAGTGCTATTGGTAGTTTAATGTATGCTATGGTTTGCACTAGACCAGACTTATCACATGCTGTAAGTGTGGTAAGCAGATATATGCACAATCCTAGGAAGGATCACTGGGAAGCTGTGAAATGGATCCTTCGATATGTGAAGGGTACTATAGGGAAGAGGTTGGTGTTTGATAAAAACAAAGCTGTTACATCCGATGTTGTAGGCTTTGTTGATGCTGATTATGCTGGTGATTTGGATAGGAGGAGATCCATATCTGGGTATATCTTCATCATGTGTACAAGTGCTACCTCCTGGAAAGCATCATTGCAGTCTATTGCAGCCTCGTCTACTACAGAAACTGAGTACATTGCTGCTACTGAAGGGGTGAAGGAAGCTACCTAGCTAAGGGACCTTGTGATTGAGCTCGGAGTCCCATAAGCTCCGACTGTGGTGTTTTCTGATAGTCAGAGTGCCATCCACCTGACTAAGAACGATGCCTACCACTCGAAGACCAAGCATATTAGTGTGAAATACCACTACATTAGAGACACAGTTGCTGCAGGTGAAGTAACAGTGAAGAAGGTTCACACGTCAGAAAATCCTGCAGACATGTTAACCAAGCCTCTACCATTGGCTAAGTTCAAGCAATGCTTGGACTTAGTGGGCATTCACTGCCACTAAGTGCCCATCGGGGCATTGCCCCTTGGGAGGGGCATCACCCTTCGGGGTGCGATGACGGGGTCAGTAGTGATTGGAGATTTTGGTCTAAGGTGGAGATTGTTGGGTTTCGTGGCCCAAAATTCGAGTACCGGCACGGTGGGACCGTGCTACACAGACATGGACGTGTCAAGACGAAGGATGCCAAGTCGAAGAGGGCAGAAAAACGGCACGGGTGTGCCGTGCCATGTGGCATTGGGTGACCGTGCCACGTGGCACGGTCGTGCCCCGTGTCTTGTCGCCGCCTCTTTCGGTAGGCGGCTAGGGTTTCTATCCGAAGGGGATTCCTCCTGGCGGCTAGGGTTCTACTCTAAAGGGGAAAACCCTACTGTTTAGACCCTATATAAAGAGGGTCAAGCCTAGGATCTAAATGACTCCAATACTCATACATACATTGAGAGGTAGAAGTACTTTGTGAGAGATTACAATAGAGAGGTTGTAATTCTGCTCTTAGATCAAATCACTGTGGTGATTGTGATCGTGTTGTATTCTTCCTGCTCATAGTGAATTGTTCTGGTGCTGTCGCCGTCCGTGGTTTTTCCCGCATTGGGTTTTCCACGTTAAATCTCTTGTCTTCTTATTTCTGTTTTCTGTTATTCACTTGAATTCTGAATCTCTAACTCATCTATCGCTTCCGCTATTATTGTTGCTCTAATATTATTCCTAACAGTTTCAATTCCAAAAATGAGGACTCGGTGCCACCGGTTTCAAAATGGGGTCCTACTTTGTTGGAACCTAAACTGGAACCACCACCCGGTGTTCATTCATAGTTAAAATAAATAAGTTTACATATATAAAGTGAAAAAGTTAGGATCCTGAATTGTTAAATCATTTGCTTTTTCCTCAGTTGTTGAATCTTTTGCCTACCTTCTGCGCTCTATTCCCTCACCATGTATACTCTCTCTCTTCTCTAAATCGATTCTGCGACTGTGGGTGGGTATTCTTTGACCATTTTTGTTTTTTTGCTCACCCCCTTCTGGAGTTGAACTTGTTCTTTTGGTAAAACCAATTTGGATCTTCTGATGTTAAAGATTTAAATTGTTTTTGGGGCAACGATTTTGATTTAATTCAAAGTCCTTACTTTCTTTCTACGTTTTGCTTTAGATCTGAGATTTTGACTGTGTGCTCACTGTCTTTGTCCTTCATC
Source organism: Carnegiea gigantea (assembly GCA_029747015.1). NCBI lineage: Eukaryota > Viridiplantae > Streptophyta > Magnoliopsida > Caryophyllales > Cactaceae > Carnegiea > Carnegiea gigantea. The sequence continues at coordinate 20,151 of JAKOGI010001064.1, forward strand.
TCTTCCTACAGTGAGCCAACACCCACATATTGGTTGCTCATTGTTGTGCACTTTGAGCACTTTCCTCTGGTGAGATTTGGAATATTTCAAAAGGGACAAAAAAGTTGAATTATGGAAGACCGGCTACCTAGAATCAGACCCGTTCCCACCATTCCAAAAATTGTGGACCTACTTGAACTAGTTTCAGGACCAGTTCCAGGTATCTAATACCTAATGAGAATTGGGTCTGATTTCGATTCTGAAAAAACCGATTGAGTACTCATTATTGCTCATCCCTAGGTATAATCTCTAGTTTGTCTACCCGATTCAAATGGTATTAGAGCCTTTCTAAATGAGAGGCCTCAAGTTCAAATCTCAGCAACCTTTGTATTGAATTAGAACATAAGCTAGGGAAGAACTTTTGTAGTATCACGCTTCAAGTTCAAGCCCAATGAACATTTCCGTGTGGGGGTTTATTAGAGTATAAAACCTACTCTTGAGCATTCAACTGTAATAGTCCAAAAATGCTAATGATATGATTTACGAAAAACTGCAGCGGAAGACTTAATGATACAAGGCGCTACCGCCGTCCTGATAAGGACAAGGCTTATTGAAACTATATAATCTTACAACTCATATTCGCAATCACAATATTTATTAACCTGAAACACTCCAAGACCACAGTCCATAATAGTTCAACTTTAATACAATCAACCTAATCATACCATGTGCTAACTCGCACTCCACACTATACAAGTATATTGAATATAGACCCAACTTGACCCTGAGATCGATCCCAATATTCATGACATGTTGAATCCATTTTGAGCATCTAATGACTTCTAAAAGGGCTTACTAAATGGAGAAACATGTGATACTTTATCACCTGAAATGGAAAACATGAAAACAATTCAAAAATGTGAGCTAAAACTCAGTACATGCATTTCTGTGCTATAAAATGAGCATAGAAACACTGTTGATGGGTAACCGCCTTTGTAATTCATTTACTTCGCAATAACAATGAAAATGAAAGCAATATGAAACTGAATTGCTCATTATTATTTGGATGTGAACTCCTTACAATGATATGATCTATACATAGCCATAGGTGTATACATGACAATCCAATTAAGAGTTAGCCTGAAGCTGTACGGGGCAAATGATGGGCTGATGCCTATAGATGATAACTGATGATGTCACAAGTTAAATGACAAATCGCTGTATAAACTGATTCATTGATAAACTAATTAAGAGTTGTAACTTGATAAATATGTTGTGCTTTCTGAAGATACAGGCAATGGGCATACCATGAGTCTTTAAAAAAAATGTCATTTGACTTGATAACTGTCATTTGTTTTATAAATGCTATCTGACTTGATAAATATGTTCTAACTTGATAACACTTATGCATAACAGGGTATGTCTCACAAATGTCATTGTAGGTATGTGTAGTCAGTAAATGATCCTTACTCACATAATTGAGTAAATAAAAGTATGTATAATAGAAATTGAGTAATTAAATGGTATACATAACTTAGGTATTTCAATATAACTTCAAAACTGAATTAACAAAAGTAATTAAATCCGATATAAAGTAAATGAAAATAAAATAGACCACAATGAGATAAATGAGAGTACAAAGGAAAAGACCTTGATGATGACAAATGAAGAGTGGTTGTGGCCTTTTCTGAGATAGGTTGCTGATACGGGTTTAAAACTCGCTGATGTATAGCTTGGTTCAAGATAATAGTGAGTATGCTAGATTGGCTTGATAAATATATTTAATACATTCTGAATTAAGTAAGTAATAAAGATTTGAGGCCAAGAGAGATATATCTTGATTCAAAATAGCATAAACTGCAATAACTTGGTCTGATAAATATGGTTTCTAAGTCAAAAATTTTCCCCACTTCCCATATTTCATTCACAACTCCATCAAATATAGAATTCCACCCCAATGACTCATTGAATTTAATAGAAGCTATTAAGCTCACTAAGCTTGGTATTTTCTTTATAAAAATCCATAATTGATTCACAGCTCATAAATAAACTCTCAAATTGTATACTTGTTTTCTTCTTTCTCATTAATCAAGTTAAAAGCTCCATGAAAGTCCATGAATATTCATTTTCCTGTTAAATGACCTTACTTGGCCCAAAATACACAAAATAAGTGCATGATCAATCTCACTCAATCTTTATTATTGCTCTTTATACAATTACTCAAAATGCTTCCAAAAATCACCAAACTCAAAATACTCAACTAGAATTCATGAAATCTTATAGGAAATTTGAAAATAACATGGGCAATCTACAGTAAAGTTTTCAAAATATTCCTTTAAGTATATGCTGCACAGAAATTGCAATAACAGCCCAATTTACACCAAAGCAGGTTAGTCCATTTCAAAAATTCATAACTTTCACCCTTGACCTCAAATGAAGACTTAAAATCCCAATATGGAAAGATTAAGAAGTCCCAAAAAACTTTCATTTATAATACAAAATATGGTTCCAACAATAGTGTCCCCAAAATGGGGTTAGAACATAAGTGCGTCAGTTTTGATTGAAACTGCGCAGTTCTAACAAAACAACCATAACTTTTTTCACAGAATTCGGATTAAGGTGATTCAAAAGGAATTTCAAAGGTAACACACTGACCTATCTATCAACCAAAAATCATAACTTTTCAGTGAGCCATTACCAGTTTAATCTCAAAGTCACTCCTACTTTCTGCCATTTCTAGCCCTCATTATTTTTTCTTTCTCCTCTTTTTTTCACATAAATCCTCACTTGAAAGCATTCCAAATCACAAAAACATCATCATAATCATCAATAAGACTAAAGATTATAAAATCATATATAAAACAATACAAACACATCACTTGACTTATGCTAACTTGATCGTGACAAAACCCTAATTTTAACATGCTTCAAGCTCAACCCCACCATGATCAATATCCATAAAATCCATAAAACTTGCATGATAACATTTATTTTGATCATGAAAACATAAATTATAACTAAGACAATCATCATAACCAAAAATACATCAAGATAGAGTTAAAGTTTTTACTCACTTTGAGCTTGGATGCTAGAGGATGAAGGCGGTGTTTGATGTTGGAGGAGAGGGAAAGAAGATGAAGGCTAGACTTTTCTTGGTGGTAAATGACTTGGATGTTTCTTTGATACTTGGCTAATACTTAAACCTCCAAAAATATCTTTTTGCTAATTAAAGTTAGGCACAAATGATAATAATTAACTTAATTTAATTGCACCAAAATTTTCGGGCCAAAATTTAAGTGTAACGCCCTCAACCTAAGGAGAGTCACACTGCTAGGACTTCCTAGAGACAAATCCTTAAGGCTCTTGATGATCAAGGATTTGGATTAGCATTTAGATAGTCTTTCTAAAATAAAACTACCAGAGTTTCCCCTATTTTTGCAACATTTTAGAGTCTTAACTCAGCTAAGGGTACCTGCAAACTGGTACTAAGGTGTAACATATGCTAAAATGACTCAAGTTCACTGCCTCAGGCCACTCGCCCAGATTAACGTTTAAACAACTAAAATGAGGGTTAGAATGATACATATATAGGTACAGAGCAGGCTATATGCTTTTACATACCATAATGAATTTAAAAATTTACAACGTGGTAGGTATCAGACAGTTTGCAAAGCTGGCAGAGACTTCTGAGGGGTTGGCAACAAATAACTTTAAGGATATCTTATACCTGCTCAATTTGAACTTGGGAAAAAGGGGAATAATAAAGGGATGAGCAACCACACGATCAGTGAGAATTGTCCTACTCCTTAAAACCCAAAATAGTTGCAGGCAATAATACTAATAATAGCCACATATCAAGCATTCATACTTTAGTATCATATTAGGCAATCATAGTTCCCAAGGAATGACTACCCTCCTTAAACTTCATTCCAACCACTGAACTCAATTCTAGGCCCTTAATGACCAAACTTCCCTACTAGCAAGCATTCGGGCACTTAAACAAGTAGATAACAAGGATTGAATATAAACGCTTTTAAACTCACTTTTGAAAACATAGTGACTTTCAATAAATACCAAGAATGGTTTATAATTCACACCAACTCCTTCAAAGCTTATAATTCTTTCTAAGAATTCTCGAAACATCTAGACTAGTAAGACTGACTTGGCAAGAAAACATGCTTTCATAGAATATGCACACTAAAAAGCTTGCACAAACAATGCAACATTTGAAACTTCATTTGACCATACTTGGAAATTCTTTCATAAAAGGTGAGCAGGAGGTGTACATTTGAAAACGTTCCTTATTTGCGCAAAACACTTTACTCAGTCTCTTGAGACTCGTATTCTTTAAAAGGACTTCTTTCGTAATGGTCCTCTAATAACCTCCATAAGCTTTTCAAATCTTATTCAATATGGCCTCGTAGGGACCGTTATAAATCTTTCTTTTCTGAAATACTTAAAATGGTAAAATGCCAACTTCTTTTCTTACTTATTAGAAACTTACTCATCGCATAAAAACATTTTATTGTACTCGCTAGGGGAGAGTTATACTACCCTTAAGTGAGATCATCACTCACAACTCACGTTATCCCCAGTGTATACGGACTTAACTTTTTGGTCAAAATGCATCTCAGCAGATAAACTCAAATTTCGATATTGTCCTCTGTGGGGTAACAGCTCTCACCAAGATAATTATATCTTGAGTCCAGCCCCCCTCAAGGTTTTCTTACACGTTATACATTATAACTTATCTGGGGAACAGCTCACACCAAGATAATTCATATCTTGAGTCCAGTTCCCAGGAACAGCTCACATCAAGATAATTTAGACCTTGAGTCCAGTTCCTAACATTTCTTTAGGGGGAAACAGCTCACGCCATCTTTGCATCCAATTTCGAGGAACAGCTCACACCAAGATAATTCATAACTTGAGTCCAGTTCCTAACCCTGGCCAATTGCCTAGAACTTCTTAGTCTTTAAAATCGTATTTCATTTCTTTTCTTCAGTTGCTTACTTTGCTCTCACTTTTAAACAAAATGACCATAACCTTTCGAAATTTTTATAGCTCATTCATTTTTGGCTTGAAAACTTCTTATAAACGGAATAGGTTTTCTAATTTGTAAATCGACTTCGTAAATAACTTAAAAGCTTCTTATATACATAATAAGTTTATTAGCATGTAAATCGACTTCCTTTTACACTTAAAAGCTTCTTCAAAATGTAATAAGCTTGTGAATACATAAGCCGACTTCGCTTTAAACTTAAAAGCTTCTTATAAACATAATAAGCTTGTTAATATGTAAACTGACTTCGTTTTAGACCTAAAAGCTTCTTATAAACGCAATAAGTTGGTTAATACATAAAATGACTTTGTTTTAAACTTACAACCTTCTTATAAATGAAATAAGATTGCTAACGCGTAAATCGACTTCATTTTAGTCTTAAAGCTTCTTATAAATGTAACAAGTTTATTAACACGTAAATAGGCTTCGTTTTTAACTTAAGATTTCTTATAAACGCAATACGTTTACTAGCTTGTAAATCGACTCCTCTTTTAACTTTAAAAACATCTTGTAAACGAAATACATTTGCTAATCCATGCAACGACCTCGTTTTTAACTTAAAAGCTTCCTATAAAAATAGTACATTTACTAATTCGTAAAACGAAACCCATTTGGAACTTAAAGTACTTAGTTAGCATTTAGTTCAAGCTATGTTTGTAATAAAATCCTCAGTTGTCATTTTATAACTCGTTTTAATCTCTTTTTAAAACTCAAAGGAGGGCGTAATAGTAAACTAGAGGCTTAAAACGTTCCAAACTTGCTATTATTCGAAAACTTAAGGTACTTGGCTCGTTTGTGAGGTAAACAATTTTTTTTCGTAAACTTTCAACGTGAACACTTCTTAAAACATAATGGTTTTACATGCTTGTAACTTGAAACTCAATAGAGACCTAAGCAAGTAACTAGTATATAAATTAGCTAAATTTCATAATTAGTCTTAAGATGCTCTTTTCCAGGTCGTTTAGATTCTTTTAAACACAAGGAGAAGTTGCAAACAAACCAATGCCTTAAACATTTTCAAATTCACTTTTAGTTCACTTTTGAACTTCCTAAACCTATCGACTATTCATTGAGTCACTAACTGAATAGTTTGATGATTTAGGACCTTTTTACACCTCAGACGTCCTAACAAGCGAATAGACAACTGAAAAACTTAAAAGCGTTTTCAAACGTGTAAAATAAGCTTTCTAAACGACCTTTTCTTCTTAAAGACGTCTAAAGTTTCAAGAATTAATCACATAATGTCACGTAACATATCGGGGAAAAAAGGTTCACGCATAGCACATTCATACACTTCATATCACAACCCGGTAGAATCTACCCATTAAGCCACGCATGGCCTCGCAATCCATACGATTGCGGCAATTCACAATCCTAACTCCCTCCTCACACAGCACTGACCATAAGAACATCAAATTTCTCAATAGTTCCACCTCAAGCCATTCAACTACTAGCTCGGTTTAATATTGGCATATACAAATCAACAATACATAAAACGATCGTATATAGGTATGACATTCATGCTTAATAACCAACATAGTGTTTAAGTGTACCAACTGATGCAATCGAGACTTCAAAGCGACATTTTGCTTTTTAGTTCGCAAACCGATATCCATAAGCATAATATTTCATTGAAATTACTACGAATAGACTATTAACATGCCCAAACTGATTTAGCCATAGCCCTTAGACATAATTCAGTTATTTCAATAATTACTTCAACTGCTGAACTAGCATCACTAAGCGTCAATAGGATTCAAGTGCGATAAACTCATGCTACAACAGTCCGATAACAACATTCGGCTTACTTTACAATCCTTGATTAATTGGTACATTAAGCCTTACATCGAATTATCATCTAATTAACCCAAATTTAGTACCATGTTTGTAATTTCTCAACTTTGACTCTAATTTCACCCAAACTGATTTCTAATCTCAGAATTAACATGCACTAACTAATTTAATTAAAAATTGTTGAAATTAATTGTAATTTAGGAGGAAAGGAACCTTCACCTTGAACCCAAGCTAGAGGTTCGATTCACGGCTGTGGGCTTGACTTTAGGGGCTCATGCAACTCCACTTCTTCGGCTCTTGCTTACCCACGCTTGAATAGGACTCAAATCACTCCCAAACTCTCAAACATTTGAACCCTAAAATAGGCCCAAACTCACTTATTGATTTGAGGTTGAATTAGGTGTTTGAAAGTAGCGACTTCGACTCTAATTTATAGAAGATTGAAGCAACTAAGAGGTGAATTGCGTGGCCATACCTGGGGTACACGTTCAAGCCTCGATTTAGTGCCCCAACCCACAGAAAATGTGGTGGGTTCTTCCCGGTTTTGCACAATTTCAGTGCGAAATGGTGGCTAGTTTGTGGGGGAGGTCGAATATGTAAGTTTTGTAGCTAAAAGTGGCAAAAATCGGCTGCCAATTTGAGCCTTGGAGCCGCATGTATGGTGAGGGGAGGAGGAAGAAGATGGTGAAGCAGAGAGAGAGTGAGATGTCATGAAAATGGGGGGGTCGCGGGCAAGGAGAGGAGAAATAAGGGCAGTATGCAAAATGTCCAAAATGCCCCTCCCTCTCTTTATTTTTTGTACCAAGCTGGTTCATATTCGATATCGCTAGTCTAATTCGTAACCCATATTCTAAACCCAAATCGATAATATAATATTTTATCAATTACTCGTTCCCAAATACAGCAAGTTTTGATCTAATAAACATCGAACTACTTCTAAGGTTGACAACCTAATTGTATTCGGATTCCTAATCAATTTAGCACTCATTAATAATCGTTAATAACGCTTATTAAAAATCATCGAAAGATTCTCAAAACTAATAATAATATTAATAGTAATAATAATAATAGTGACAATAACATCCTTTTTAATAAAATTGACGCTTACATAGGCACTTAGAAAATAATTTTAGCTTATATCGCTAATAAAATACGGTTTTTATAGCGCAAAAAGGTATTACGAACAACTTAATGGAATATAAAGTACGCGTGTATTACACTCTCCCCCCTTAAAAGAATTTCGTCCTCGAAATTGCTTACTTGTTGGAAATAACAGGGGTGTACTTCTCCCGCACTCCTTTCACAATCCCGATCTACTTCATGCTTAGCTATCCACTACATCCCCAAAGTAACATTCCCTCTTTGGGTTTCTAGTCTTACCTAGTTAATGGGTTTTTCCTTGAACCATAACAACACAATCTCTAAAGGCAAGATTGATATAATGATTAGTTCTTAAAGGGTAGACATAAGGAGTTGGGTATCCATCTCATCAGGCTTACTGGCTAGCTTCTTTGCGATTCCCGGGTTTACAATCGGCTGAGTAGCATTAGAAAGCAACTAAATTGCGAGCATAAAGATGGTTAATAGGAGGAGTACTTGGTACTGCCTTAGTAGATTCTCCTTCCAATCAGAATGCTCGACCTCCCGATTGATGCTGCTTACGGTCTCTATTGTTTCCTGGGGAAACACCAGCTGGAGGGCGACCGTGTTGTGCCATTGCGTTGATTCCCATTCCAGATCTCTGAATATTACCCTGATTATTCCACGTGGCCCTTTGGCAATTAGCGGCTTTGTGACCCATATCACCATATTCAAAATAAGAGCCCGTAAAGCTTCTGCATGGGCGAAGGTGCTGGCGTCCGCATTGACCACAAGTTTTCCTTGGTTTCCATTGGGCGGCTTGCTTCCGCTTATCCTATTTTATCTCAGATTTAAACCTTCTAAAGTTTTTATTTCCTTGAGAATTGAATTCTCCAGGGCCAATTTTCCTCTTTACTCGGCCTTCTTCTTTGTTTTCAATCTCGGTCTCATCTATGATGTTGGTTACTTTCACAGCTCTCTGGTACATTTCTTGAAAGTTGGCATAGGCATAGCCCGCTATTATCTGCTTTATTTCTCCTTTTAATCCTTGTTCGAAATAGTCCATCCTCATTTCTTTGATGGCCACTTGGTTAGGTGCAAAGCGGCTCAGCTCATTGAACTTCGCTGTATATACTATTACGCTCATTTCTCCTTACTTTAGGCATAAGAACTCCCGTTCCTTAGTTCTTCTTACATCATGAGAGTAATATTAAGTATCCATCAAGGCTTTCAGTTGGTTCCAGGTTAACGCGGGTTCACCCGCTCTAGGTTTTGCCGTCCCCACCAGAATTCAGCTTCTTTTTCGAATTGATAGGTGGCCAGATGCGCCTTGAATCCCTCAGGGCACTCCATGATTTCAAATAAGTTTTCCATCCTCCTGAGCCACTCCTCGTATACCATAGGATCAGTTCCACCTTCGAACTTGGAAGGTATAAACTTATTAAACTGGCATATCATCTCCATGGCAGTTGGTTCTGGTGTTAGCTCGCATCAGGGTGGCATCTATCACACATTCACACAAGGAATTACTTAGTTCCATTTTCAACGAGGGTTAACTTATGATCAATCTATGGCCTGTAGGGGTATGATTCCTTGGCTACTGGAATGATTCGCAAATGGAAAGAGTTGTTATGTATGGCCTCAAGTCTAGTTCAGTTCAACCTTCATATAGTTATACGCGCATATCACATCTTATTCAAAGGAAATACGCGTGCATGCTTACACAAACTATCGGGCGTATAACACTTGGAAGCTATCCATTCATATTTATTTCATTTGGAGAGTAGTGTTGGAACATAAGGTCACTGAATACTCTTTATCACCCTAATGCTTTATATTTAAAAGAAACAACTTAAAAGCTTACATCTGGTTTATTCTCATACAACATAACATTTGTGAATTTAGTTCATGCTGGCTTACTCTATTCTTCATCTGAGGTGTCATCCCCAGAAAAGTTGTCAGCTATGGATTCACTTGGGTTCTCAAGTTGATCATTATTAGGGGCTAGTAGCTCATACAATACCGCAGTGGGACTATACTCTGCGTGGGGTGTTTCATCTACCAGCTCTCTCATTCTGAGCATGGTGGCTTGCCACCCTCGGGGGTACTTTGTTCTAAAAGCATCCGTCCAGCGTATCCACATTACGGCAACTCGTTTATAGCACTCTGCTTGAGGCCTTTCAGCGAAGAGTTGTCTCATTTGGCGATTTTCTAGCTCACTCCTCTTGGCCACAGCAATGGGGAGCTATAGGCTTACCGCAGGCTGGATGAGATATGTCTGAACAATTTGGATGGCTGCGGCGTTCCTCTGGCGTGAAGTAAGTCCTAAGTGGTCTACATAGGTCTCCGCTCGTAGTAGGAGTTCTATTAAACCCCGATGGGAAAAAAGGGGCACATTCCTCTCGGTATTGGGTCAAATGCCGTAAGATAAAGGTTGTTTCCTTCCATCTCCCCTCGACAGACATCTTTCTTATGAATCTTGCTGCCTATTCATTTTGATTGGTCTCATGGTGCAGTCTTCGGCTATGCACCTCCCTGGCATGTCAAAACATGACCGCATTCCAAGCGGCCCACCAAAAGGGTAGATAAATGAAATCTATGTTGTGGAAAACCATCCTACATTACCATTAAATAATAAGGGGAGAACCAGTATATGCATAGATATTATAAGTCGTACCCTTGTTAACACAAGTAATACCAAGCAAGACACGACCGTATAAGCACATAAAGCATGTATTTCACATAGCACATGCATATTACGGTATCTAAATGCATAATGCAAACCTATGGCTCTGATACCACCTAATGTAACGCCCCCAACCAACGGAGAGTCACACCACCAGGACTTCCTAGAAGGAAATCCTTATGGCTCTTGATGATTAAGGGTTTGGATTAGCATTTAGATAGTCTTTTTAAAATAAAACTGCCAGAGGTTTCCCTATTTTACAACATTTTAGGGTCTTAGCTCAGCTAAGGGTACCTGTAAACTAGTATTAAGGTGTAACATATGCTAAAATGACTCAAGTTCACTGCCTCGGGCCACTCGCTCGGATTACTAACATTCAAACAACTAAAACAAGGGTTAGAATGATACATATACAGATACAGAGTTGACTACATGCTTTCACATACAACAATGAATTTAAAAATTTACAACGTGGTAGACATCAGATACTTTGCAAAGCTGGCATAGACTACTGAGGGGTCAGTAACAAATAACTTCAAAGGATATCTTATACCTGCTCAATTTCAACCTGGGAAAAAGGGGAATAATAAAGGAATGAGCAATCACATGCTCAGTGAGAATTCCCCTACTCCTTAAAACCCAAAACAGTTGTAAGCAATAATACTAATAATAGTCACATATCAAGCATTCATACTTTACTATCATAGTCCCCAAGGAATGATTACCCTCCTTAAACTTCATTCCAATCACTCAACTCAATTCTAGGCCTTAATGACGAAACTTCCCTACTAGCAAGCATTCAGGCACATAAACAAATAAGCAACAAGGATTGAACATAGCTTTCAAACTCACTTTTGAAAACATAGTGACTCTCGATAAATACCAAAAATGGTTTATAATTCACACAAACTCCTTCAAAGCTTATAATTCTTTCTAAAAATTCTCGAAACATCTAGACTGGTAAGAATGACTTGGCAAGAAAACATGCTTTCATAGAATATGCACACTAAAAAGCTTGCACGAACAATGCAACATTTGAAACTTCATTTGACTATACTTAGAAATTCTTTTATAAAAGATGAGCAGGAGGTGCACATTTGAAAACTTTCTTTCTTTTCGCAAAACACTTTACTAGCCCTCTTGAGGCTCGTATTCTTTAAAAGGACTTCTTTCGTAATGGTCCTCTAGATGACCTCCATAAGCTTTTCAAATCTTATTCAATATGGCCTCGTAGGGACCCTTATAAATATTTCTTTTCTGAAATAATTAAAATGATGAAATGCCAACTTATTTTCTTACTTATTAGAAACTTACTCGTGGCATAAAAACATTTTATTGTGCTAGCTAGGGGAGATTTACACTACCCCTAAGTGAGATCGTCACTCATAACTCACGTTATCCCCGGGGTATATGTACTTAACTTTTGGCCAAAACACATCTCAGCAGATAAACTCAAACTTCGATATTGTCCACTGTGGGCAATAGCTCACACCAAGATAATCATATCTTGAGTCCGGTCCCCCTCCAGGTTTTCTTGTGCATCACACATCATATCTTGAGTCCAGTCCTCAGGAATAGCTCACACCAACACAATTCATATCTTGAGTCTAGTTCCTAACATTTCTTTACGGCGAAATAGCTCACGCCATCTTTGCGTCCAGTTTCCAAGAATAGCTCACACCAAAATAATTCATACCTGGAGTCCAGTTCCTAACCCTAGCTAATTACCTAGCACTTCTTAGTCTTTAGAATCGTATTTCATTTCTCTTCTTTAGTACTTACTTTGCTGAAATCTCACTGTTAAACAAAACAACCATAATCTTTCGAAATGTTTATAGCTCATTCATTTTTGGCTTAAAAACTTCTTATAAACGGAATAAATTCGCTAATTCGTAAATCGACTTCGTAAATAACCTAAAAGCTTCTTATAGATGTAATAAGTTTATTAACACGTAAAACGATTTCCTTTTAAACTTAAAAGTTTCTTAAAAACGTAATAAGCTTGGAAATATGTAAGCCGACTTCGCTTCAAAATTAAAAGTTCCTTATAAACGTAATGAGCTTGTTAATACGTAAACCGACTTCGTTTTAAACTTAAAAGCTTCTTAGAAAGGTAATAAGCTTGTTAAAATAATTGTAGCTCGTACTGCTAATCAATTATGGTTTTCATAGCGCAAAAAGGCATTACGAATAACTTAACAGAATTTAAAGTACGCGGGTATTACATTGAGCCAAATGGAATTGGGTCATAATTTGGGCCCAATGAATTAGGCCAAAATAAATGAATTTGGGCCCAAGTTTTTACATAGCTAAACTTAAAATTTTGTGACGTTATGAAAAATAATTTAATGTTCAATCATAATTGTCGAGGCTTACTATCGATTCACCTGAAATTTTACGATAATTAAAACCTGAAGTGCAAAGTGGGACCCAAAATTGTAATTTGCTAAATAATTAAATTAGATATATTTAAATTAGTAAACATGATTTGGTTAAATAAATAACCATGAAAATAAAAATGATTTAATTAAATATGGGTTAGGCTCGGGATATTACATCAACCATCAACTGAAACTTTTAATTGGGATTGATGGTTCTTGAACAAGTTTCTATGTTATGTTGTTAGTTTGGTAAACATGGAGCTGAGCTGTGATAACTACCTAGCTAGCTCATATAGCATTAGGCTCACTTGCATTTGCACAGGTCTTGGATTCGATGTTGGTTGCTTCCCTGTCTTGTGATAATATGCGAAAGGTTAGCAAATAGGCCTTGGCCAGTTATGAGATGTCATGCCCCCTGCTGATCCACCCATTTCCTTGATTGACCTCATGATAGGGGCCAGCTTATTTGCTCTAAGAGCATTTCGATCCGAATCATAGTTCCACTCTTTCGAACTCAAGCTTGCCACATTATCAGAAGTTTTAATTTTTTGAAACTTGCATTTCGTCACTTCTCTAACCCATGGAACTCCCATTTGAGTCATCCAAGAAAAATATTTATCATCTTATAATACACAACCCTCTTTTGATCATATAAAAATTACATACTAACCCCCCAAAAAAAAAGAAAAAGCAAAAATGTATTAAAAAACAAAAATTTGTGGCCCACGCGGTGGAACTTTGCATAGTTCCACCACATGTGACATTGTTTTGATAGTGCAATGGCCATTGGACAAGTGGTGTACTAGGGCCCACATTCCATTTTCAACTCAACGGCTCCAAATGCTCTACTAAAACAATGGTTAAATGTAGTATTCTTTCATAGTTTATGGATTGTTTCTACTCTATATGTTGAGATTATTGTTTGTTCAATTTTGTTGAATCGAATTCGATTTCATATACTGTGTTCCCAGTTGCATGATGAAGTAACTAAAAATTCAGTGGCGAATCTAGATATTCCGATTAGGGATGTCCACCAATTTTTACGACTTTTCTTTGCGTTTTTTCAAATTTTAAAATTGACACATGATAGAGTATTAAAAACTCAACTAAAAAATAATACACTAAATATAAAATCAACCGTTCCATGAATCCAAATTTCAATCACCCAATACATTGAAAGGCAACAAGATCACGTCACAATATGACATCTCACAATTCTCTGTAACAGAATAAAAATTTACTAAAATTATTAAGCACATAATCAAGCAATTGCAAATGCAATTAAGCAAGAAAATACAAAATTTCACTTGACCAGGCAATTACAAAATGTCAATCAACCAAGCATAATGGAAGACCACATAAACATTAGTCAGAGCAATTGAGAAGCTCAAAATTAAAAAAAAAAGCTTGGACAATATCACAAGAATTGAAAGATAAAAGCTTCCTTTACCCTTCCTTTTTGCAACCTACTATCCGGGAATAAAAAATAGAGATAGGCATTGTGTGTGAGAAAGAGAGAGAGAGAGAGAGAGAGAGAGAGAGAGAGAGAGAGAGAGAGAGAGAGAATTCAATTTTGGACGCTTGCTAGTGGTTTTACGCGCAAGGAGGGGAGAGAGTGAAAGACTTTATTTTATCACATTTCAATGTCTTTTACTATTATAGCTATAGCCTGCCTTTTTTATTACCAAGAAAAATTAAAATATTAGTATCTCATACTTGGGCCTAACTTCAAGCATATTACAAGGGTGTCTAAGGTCTTTTGGACTACTTTTAAGGGTGTCGATTTCTACTAAATCCACTCCCTTTAAAGGAGCTTATAAGAATTGTTTTGGGGTTCTAACCTGTACCAAGATCCGCCCCTATTAAAAAATGAAATCAGAGTGTTATCTTTTTTTTTCCCCCCTTCTCTTGATATACTGTTGGCATTTTGAAAAACACACATTTGGAATTTTCAAAGGCAGATAAATGATTGCATATTACCTTTGATTTTATTTCATTGATGGTATAATAGCCAGGACATGTAAAAGTAGAAAAACCATGGATATGTGGTTACTATAAAGTTTAACTCTAAACTCCACTCTATATTAATGTAGAAGACAGCTCTTACTTACCACCATTTTGTGAAGCTAAGAAACCTAGTAACTTTCAGAGAGAAAATACACCATCACACAAAATAGCGTACGTGCTAGCTATGAATAGTTAAGGATTTCAATATTAGGTTTTATGGCACTCGTTTGGCTCACTTTCACATTGTTATTCTTAGGATTTGCTAACGTATCAAGCGGTGGATTGATTGCTCCTATTTTGGCATCCGCTTTTGTAATTTTCATAGAAATGTTACCCCACTCATTCTCCAAATTGATCACTTTATAGTATGGATTAAACTCAAACTCGCTAAAATTAGCATGCACTTGATTTTCTATGTAAGCAAGTTGGGCAGCCTCAGAAACCATTTGGATAGCAATAATGAGGAACTCTGCTTGTGTCCTAGCATTGACCACTGCCCCAAAGACTTTGTCAACTTCATTCCTTAGTTTTTGCATTCCTACCCTGATCTTCATCCTCCCTCCTCTAACCCTAGCTTTAATGGCCTATATTTCCATCGTAGGTCATATTTATATAAATATCTCCCTTCGCACCAGGAAAGAGACTCACCTTAGCAATGTTAGGGGCATCTTTAAAGAAATATGGGTGATATTAGCCTTGAAACTTATTGGCATAGTGACATGACCGCAAGCGCACGATGGCGTTTTAGCAATCAAAGTCAATCCCACAAAGCTAGGTCAATCTATTGGGCTATATCCCCTCAAGATATGCCAAGCAAAATTTTAATTCAACTAGTTTTGATTAATAACTGCAAATAAACTTTTCTAAATCAAATATAGGAAAAATGCCTAGGAATTTTCATAGTTATAAAAGGGAATTAAATCAAAATGATAAACATGTGTCTTTCTCTAATTGATTAATTTCGAGTAATTGCAATCTATACAGAAATTCAGTCTATTCTTTTAAACTCCACCAAATTTGTCTAAACTAAGCAAAGATCATTCTTTCAAACTAATTTGTCTTAATTCAATTTAAATATCTTCAATTACTTTCTAGTCCTCCTAACATGCAAATCTCCCTTTTGAGATGAAGTTATGTTAAGTCTAATCAAGTAGTCCAACAATCAAATGTCGTCTTTCGAATGTTCACTTGATTGTTTCAAGTATGCAAGTAAATTTTGGCCAAAAATCAACTCACAACGTATCAAACACTTGATAGAACAAAATCAAACCAATCATGAAAATAAGCACAAATTAAAACATAATCCAACAACACTTTTATACACTACTAAATCCCTAGACAAAAATTAAACTACTCACATATAATAAAAGATTAAACAACTAACTATTCTAAAATGATGAATCTAAGGAGGAAAGAGAAGAGAAGAGAGAAGAATTCCTCAGCCAAAAATCGCGCTTGCACCGTCGTGCAAACCAGGGATGGAATTCTTACAAGTCTTCACTTCAACTCTATCTCTCTCTGCCTCTAATCTAATCTAAACTAATCTACTTGAAGAGAAGAAAGGAGTATGAGATGAGATGATGGGGTGTCCCTTTTCTGCTGCTGAATAAGGTTATTTATAGGAGATTTCAAGTGTTTTCAGCCACACGATGAGGAAAAATGAAGAGGCCTACCATGGACCATGGCATCCACCATGGTCCGACCGTGGTTCTCGTTGGACCCAAAATCTATTGCTCTTCTTTTGCTGCAGGGGTATGACAACTCAAGGGCATCCATTGGGAGTCCAAATACACTCATTTAGGACCAAGTCCAAGGTAAAATGGTCCAAAAATCTATAAAACACATAAAAGAACCATACTAAAGCATAAAATGGGAAAAGAAGTATAAATTATAATATAAAGCACATAATTTTTCCTAAAAATGTAGCAAAATGACCCAAAGATGATATGTACTTTAAGCACTTATCACATAGCCCACCACGTAGAGATTGTTCATGTTTATTGCCAATGTGATGGATGTGGCTTGGGAGGATTTGAGCTCAACAAAGGTGTATTTTGGTAGAATTAAGGGCTTAGACAACATTGTTATCCCAAATTTAGTTAGTTTTGGATCTCTCACCTGGCTGCGGAGACACTGCAAAGAACTTGAAGGGATAAGTATCTACATAAGCCATGTTCGCATGGATATCATTGTCAATTAGCTTTTCATCTTTGCTTAATTACTTGGGTTGAAAGTCTAATTATTAGAACAAACGAATAGGATACACTTAGTAAATGAATATTGAACATGATATAAGATGAAGATCTCCACGGAGGAGAAAGAGAAAGAGAGAGAGAGAGAGAAAGAGGCAAAGATCAAGAA
>JAKOGI010001064.1:40000-140000 GCA_029747015.1 Carnegiea gigantea
AAAAATACAGTGAGTAGGAAAGGGTGGATAATTTATAGGAATAGAGTCAGTAATGGCCATAGGAAGAGGGATATCTGATTAATGTGTGAACGCATAAAAAGGAAATGTGGATTCATGAAAGATAACATCTCTAGAAGTAAAAACTCTCTTGCTCTCTAGATCTAGTAATTTGTAGGCTTTCTGACCATATGGGTAGCTAATGAAGACACAAGTTGTACCTTGGCTTGCAGCTTATCTCTTTTCCTTTTGAGAGTAGAAGCATAACAAAGACAACCAAAACCTCTGAGATGTTCATAAGGAGATTTTCCACCATGGAGGAGTTCAAATGGTATCTTATGTTTTATAGAGGAATTAGGAATCCTATTGATCAAATAGGTTGCTATCAATAATGCCTCTCCCTAATATTTTTGTGGTAAATTTGCTTGGAACATAAGTGCCCTAGTAGCTTGAAGTAAGTGTTGGTGTTTCCTCTCTACAACCCCATTTTGCTGGGGTGTATCAGCACAAGAAGATTGTATTTCAATGCCCTTTTCCTTATGCAATTGTTGCACTGGTTTACTAAGAAACTCTAAGCTATTATCACTTGTTACAACCTTGACCTTGGCATAAAACTGTTTCTTAACAAAGACAATGAATGCTTCTAACAAAGGGGTAACATTACTTTTATGTAACAATAAATGGACCCATGTGGCTCTTGAAAAATCATCCACTATAGTGAGGAAAATTTACATCCATTGTAAGTATTGTGCAGATGTGGACCCCAAATATCCACATGAAAGAGCTCAAACAAGTTAGAAGCCCTGGTACAACTAATGGGAAAGGGTAGTCTATGCATCTTAGCCCTAGGACAAACTTGACAAAAAGAGTCCTTATGCAATTTATTACAAGCTGGGAGATTTAAAAACTGCATCATCTCAAAAGATGGATGCCCCAAATGAAAATGCCATAATTCTGTGGTAGAAAGACATGCAATGAAACTACTGTTGGAGTTTGCTTCTCTTAACTTGTCTGGGAGCTTGGTGAAAGTGTCCTTATCTTTTAAACTTGCATCCAAGCAATAGAGACCCTTTGTTTCTTTACCAAGGACCACTACTCTTTGCAAGGCGTGGTCCTGAAGCAAACAACAATCATGTGAGAAAAGTACCTCTGATCCAATTTCCTTTGTCAATTTACTTATTGACAATAAGTTAAACTAGAAATCAAGGACATATAATACATTCCTTAGACATAGCCCTGGTCCAATCTGAATAGAACCTATGTGTTTGATTTATGCTGGTAAACCATTTGGCATGGTAATGTGGCAGTGCTGATGTATATGCTTTACATTAGTGAATAGTGATAAATTTGGACTAATGTGATCACTGGCAACACTACTTATGATCCAAGAATTTTTTCCAAGGGAAGAAAACAGACATATTCTATTACCTACCATAAAACCAGGATGTGAAACTTTTGAGCTTTGATTGGATCCTTTTGTAGGAAAGTTAGTAGTTAAGTGTACTACTCTGCTTGTAACGCCCCCAATATGCTAATGATATGATTCACGGAAAAACTGTAGAGGAAGATTTAATGATAGAAGGCACTACCGCCGTCCTGATAAGAACAAAGCTCACTGAAATCATTTGATCTTGCGACTCATGTTCAAATCACAATATCTATCAAACTGAAACATTCCAAAACCAAAGTCCTAATAGTTCAATTTCAATACAATCGACTTAATCATACCATTTGCTAACTCCACTCACACTACTCAAGTATATTAAGCATAGACCCAAGTTGACCCTGAGGTCGATCCCAACATTCATGTTATGCTGAATCCACTGTGAGTATTTGATGACTTCGAAAAAGGACTTGCTAAATAGGGCAACATGTGATACTTCAAATGGAAAATACAAAAACAATTCAAAAATGTGAGCAAAAACTCAGTACATACATTCCTGTATTGTAAAATGAGCATAGAAAAACTGTTAATGGGTACCCGCTTTTGCAATTCATTTAGTTCACAATAACAATGAAAATGAAAGTAATATGAAAGTAAATTGCTCATTATTATCTGGATGTGAACCCCTTGTAATGATATGATCTATACATAGGTGTACACCTGTCAATCCGATCAAAAGTTGGCCTAAAGTCGCGTGGTAAATGATGGGCTGATGCCCTATAGATGATAACTGACGGAGTCACAAGTTAAATGATAAATCACTGTATAAACTGATTTATTGATAAACGCATTAAGAGTTGTAACTTGATAAACATGTTCTGCTTTTCGAAGACACCGGCAATGGACGTACCTTGAGTCTTTAAGAAAGTCATCTGACTTGATAAATATATTCTAACTTGATAACACTTATGCATAATAGGGAACAATAACTAGGCCTCGACTCTGTTTCATGAATGTCATTGTAGGTATTGTGTAGTCAGTAAATGATCCTTACTCGCATAATTGAGTAAGTAAAAGTATGTGTAACAGAAATTGAGTAATTAAATAGTATACATAATGTGGGTATTTTAATATAACTTCAACAAGTTAAAAGCTCCATGAAAGTCCATGAATATTCATTTCCCCCTTAAATGACTTTACTTGGCCCAAAATACAGAAAATAAGTGCATGATCAATCTCACTCAATCTTTATTATTTCTTTTTACACTATTACTTAAAATGCTTCTAAAAATCACGAAACTCAAAATGCTCAACCAAAATTCATGAAATCTTATAAGAAATTCAAAAATAATATGGACAATCTATAGCAAAAGTTTTAAAATTTTTCTCTAAGTATACGCTGCACAGAAATTATAATAACAACCCAATTTGCACCATTTGCACCAACGCAGGTCAGTTCACTTCAAAAATGCATAACTTTCAGCCTTGGCCTCAAATGGAGACCTAAACCACAATATGAAAAGATTAAGAAGTCTCAAAAAACTTTCATTTATAATACAAAATATGATTCCTACAATAGGGTTCCCAAAATGGGGTTAGAACACAAGTGTGTCAGTTTTAGTCCCATTTTGCACAGTTTTGGTAAAATGACCATAACGTTTTCCATAGACCTTGGTTTAAGGCGATTCAAAAGCCATTTGAAAGCTAATACACTGAAATATCTACCCACCAAAAATCATAATTTTCCTAAGGCTGATCATTACCAGGTTAATCGCAAAGTCTGCCCTATTTTTATGAAATTTTCAGCCGTCACTATTTTAGCTTTCTCTTCCTTTTTCACATAAATCCTCACTTGAAATCATTCCAAATCACCACAATTAGATATAAAAATATTATTTAAGTCCTCATATATGTAACCCATATCAAAATCACAGCAAATGAAACAAGCAAGCTTGTATTCAACTTTCATGATTCAACTCATTTAATCACACTTCCAATTCATCACCCATAACTTTAGACATCACTAACTCAACAAAACTTACATAACAACACTTATTCTGATAATATAAACAATAATCATAACTAGAACAACCCCAAAATCAAAAATAAATCAAGATCAAGTCAAGGCTTACCTCACTTCAAGCTTGAAAGAGAGAGGAAAGAGAAATTGACTTTGGAGTTTTGGTTGTGAATTTTTAACTTATCAAACACTTGGCTAAAATTTTATCTAGCTAAGTGACCATTTAGCTAACCATGGGTAAGCTTAATCATGTTAATTAGTTAGGTTAAAGAATGCAAACTTATTGGGCTTCAAGTTGGGTCGAAATAAGTTAGGTTCGGGAATAAAACGTTTTGCAATGGTAATGTTTTTATGCAACTCAAAATTAAATTTTTGTAAGATTATAATAATAATAATAATAACAACAACAACAACAATAATAATAATGATAATAATAATAATTTCTTAAGCCATAAATATCGAGGCCTACTATCGATTCACCCGATATTTAATTAATTAACAAAACTTGAATTAACAATAAATGGACCTAAATTCAAAATGAGACCCAAATGAAATATCCCCCAATCGGGATGATTAAATACGATAAATAAAAGCGGAACATTTAAATAACATAAGGTAATTCGGTAAATATATAAATCGAGTGTAATTGAATTAATAAACATGATTTGGTTAAACAAATAACCATGAGTGATTAAATCCATAAACATGATAAATTTAATGAATAAATATGATTAATTAAATAAATAAATATGATTTAAATAAATAAATATAGGTTAGGGTCGGGTTATTACACAAGCTCTGGCACATGAGCTGAGCTAGTAGAAGAAATAGAATAATTTGGCTAATTGAAGGGTGCTTGTGAAGCATGAGCTTCTGAATTACTTGCAATATGGTCAACTTAGATTGCAGCTGCAAGTTTTCTACCTTTATTGTGCAATCTGTGTCCTGGTGGATATCCATATATTTTGAAGCATCTTAGGATGGAATGACTATGTAGCTTATAATGATCACAAAAGTATTGGCTCCTGTCGCTTTTAGCCATTGGAGCTGGAATATTCTGATCACTATTAGCTTTGTAATTGAAATTATAATTGTTCCTATGCTGCCAATGCTACATGTTCATTTCCTAGATTGTTCTCAAATCTTGCCCCATACTGAGCTTGTATATGGAATGCAGCTGATTGACTCACAATATATGAGGTTGTGCTAAGACTTCTCTATTTCTTTTCTTGCAAAATCACATTATATGCTTGACTAAGGGTAGGCAATGGCCTCATCATGATAAGATTTTCATTGACAATTTTATGCACATCATTCAAACCAAGAAGAAATTGCATAAGCTGTGAATAACTTTCATACTAGCACAATCTAAACCACAAGAGCAATGGCGAAATAGTTTCTTGATTTCAATAAAATGGTCAGCAACAAAGAGAATGTTTTTGAGAAATTGAACACAAATCCCTTTGTACTTCAAAGATTCTAGTACCATCCTTGACCATATCTTTGTTCAAGTTCTAGCCAAGTGTCATGCGAAGTGGATGAAAACATAATGCTATCAGGTATGTTCTTAATTGTAGCATGCACAATCCAAGCAAGGACCATATTATCACAACTGTCCCATTGTGCTTTCAATGCAGGTGTTGAAGAATATGGTCTGGTGAAAGTCCCTCGCGCAAAACTGAACTTGTTTTTGCCAATCAAAGTAACCACCATAGCTCATTTCCAGTGGCCATAATTATGTCCATTAAGAAGATCACTGACTAGAACATTATTAGGATTGTCGGAGGGATGCAAAAATAGAATGTGAGAAGGATTTGTCAAGAAATCTTGTGCCATTCATGAATCAATCAGGAAATAACTTGCAATCTTGATTGAACAACCACGAACAACCCCTCACCTAATTTGAATCTTGATCAAACAAAATCAAGAAAATCAAGAATCAAGAAAAAACACAACCGAACAGTCGATTGAAGGAGGAAACAGAAAAAGGAATTAAGAAGTGTGACTCAAATTTGTTTTGCCCTTGCCTATGTATGCTGACGCTCTACCATGCACAAAGTGTAGGTGCAACGCTTAAACGCACCTGCACAAAGTTTACAGGTATACAACGTAACCCCACGCTCTATGGCGAATCCATGCATTGTTATCAGTAGTTAATGCTGATAAAGATGGGAGAAAAGTAGAGTTTGTTATCAATATTAAATCCAAACGTACAAAATACCAATAAAAAAGGCAAAAGCAAATGTAATAGAGGTCAGGGTACACAAATCAGTGGGATGGGGAGGTGTCACCCAGGTTTGATCCCATGTGGAACTGATGACCTCGATGACCAATGGCTATTTAATCAGCTTTTGGTGGAGATATTCATATTTTAATGTACAACAAGGTCATTTAGTGATGAAATGGGAATATCAACTATGCTAATATATGGAAAAGTAAGCATATATGCCTTGGAGCAAGACACCACTAGTGTCTTGCATTTATAAAAGTTCACATGTTAAATTATTTAAAATCATCAAATTTTGAATATAATTGTCAGACTTAATTATGAATTGTAAAACCCTAGTATTTGTTGGCTAAATCGATGGATGCAAAATGACACCTTAATTAGATCAATCCTGTCCACGAAAGTATATCATGCGTGTAATTTTCTGATTGTGGAAAAATATTGATAACAAGATGGATTTATGCAATTTATAAGTCGTATCATCCTTTTACTATACAATGATACCATTTTCAAAAAATTCAATACACAATAATATAATTTTTTAACCCAAGCGTGTAATACCCCGTCACTTAATTAATCACATTTAATTAGTTTTAATTCTTGTATTAGTTACATGGTTATGATTAATCGAAGTATTCTATTCACTACAAGAAATGTTGCATCTATCCATGCTTAAATTTGTCTCTTTGCACACTTATATATGTGGCAGGGCAAATTCGCCACGCTTAAGGTAAGTATGCGTAGGGTATCAGTAGGGAAAAATTCGCCAAGCATACTAAGTGTGGCCGATAGTGCAGTACCCACGCTTATAACCATGAAGGACTGTGCCATCTACCATGCTTATAGGTGTAGATAGGCTACCCTCACTTGTATCCGTGGCCAGAATATTCTTTGAGAGAAAAATCATTTTGACCACTCCCCCACTTATAGGTGTGGCGTTAAGCATTTGATAACTAACTTTCAAATGCTAAAAATAGGTAACTAATTTTGGTGGGAAAATTTTTATATACAATAAATAAAAAGTCTTTGTATTAAAAAAATGCAAATGGTTTATGTTCACAAACGTATTTCATATATATATATATATATATATATATATATATATATATATATATATATATATATATATAGATATAGATATAGATATATATATATATAGAGAGAGAGAGAGAGAGAGAGAGAGAGAGGGAGAAATATATATGTATTTGGTCATAATGTAAGTGATATAAAAAGTATGACAACTTTAATTATAACCATAAACAAATTGTCATCAAGTAAGTTCCAGAATAACTAGTATTCAGCCACATAACAAAAAGTGCGAAATTGAATTCAATATGCATGTAAAGTATGCACCCACTACCTAAAAGTTGAGTTTGTTTAAAATACACACATATAAGATTGGAAGAAAAGAGAACAACTAACGTGGTATAGAACTCCAAAACTTTAAGTGCACACTTCACAAATCCAAACTTGATATTTGATGCTATGACATGTTGCCCTTGGTTACAACCTGAAATCACCAAGCCATTACATTAGAGTTAAGTACAACAAATAATGCGACTAATAGAAAAAAAAAATTTCTAAAAAGATTACAAGATGGAATATCTATTAGCCTTCATAACTAGATACTCCCTCTCCAAAAACATCATGTAATATCCTTATACTTAGGTTTGTCTTTTTAGTAAATTCTCTTACTTTGAAAAAAACAATTTAGCAGAATTCCGCCTAAAACTTGACTATTTTCCTTGTAAAACATGTCATAAATATAATAAGAAGCTATTCACAATCTCAACTGCCACATGCCGGAGCAAATCAACTCAATAGGCCACATGCCTAGAGTATCCAACACAAATCCAACTCATTGCCATGAATAAATCCAAGAAATCGAACAAGCTAGATAGGATATTTCAATGTACAATGCAAAACAAAGAACTAATTACCATAAACACACGTAATGTAAAATTTTTAAACTAAACTCACAATGTTCACATGTTACAGTCTCTCAAGTAACACCTTGTCAACCATCTGGGGATTAACTTTGTAATTGCATGTTTTCAATATCTATCGTAATTATATGTTCAATTTGTCAATATGTGATTGAATCTATCAAACTAAAATTAAGAAGACATGAAAGATAAGATCATATTTACCATGTCCGCAGGATAACAAAGCATCAAAACCTTCTTTTCACCACGAGCGTACTTTCTAATTGAATCAGGATTCTTTCTCATCACCTTTTCTGGTATCTGCATCACTTCCTCATAAGTCAACTAGCAAAATGTGTATATGTTCATGAGGATTTGCATAGAACATGAATGGCGTAGAATATTTTTTTACAAAAAAAACATACTGGATACACCACATTTGACTTTGGTTGCTTAGAATTTCCTTGCTCAGTGTTGTTCATTCCCATGATGGTTCCCTAGCAAAGATAATAAATAAATAAAGACGTCATAATCATATACGCAATTGACATATCATTTAGAATTACAAATGACATATTTTAAAAAAATACCTTTTGATTTGAAGTGCCACCTTGAATTAAAGTGCCAGCTAAAGTAGGAGTTACTTCACCAGGAGTAGGTCTACCATTTCCATTAACCGGTTGCTCACGAACAAGAGTCCCTCCACTAGAAGTAAGATGCTCTATTTTTGTGGGATGATTTGATGGCTTCGGTAAATACTATTGGATAATAAATGTGAAATTATTATTATATAATAAAAACAACAACAACAACAAACTTCCAGTGTGGGCCCCGCTTTCACAGGGTCTGGGGAGATCCAGTTGTAGGCAACCTTACCCCTACCGGTATTTCTACCCATAGTATTATTATATAATAAAGAATGTGTTAAAATATATAATTGGTACATACCTGGATATTTTTTGATGGTGGTTGTTTACTGGGATCTACATTGATATGCTTTGATGAACTCGGCCTTCTTTGAATTTCATTCGCTACATACCCATAAAAAAATTTATTGATAGATAACACTATAATATAACAAAGCCAATAGACCTTTTACTTCCTTAAAAAAATACACTATTACATGCCTACCTAATGCGTGCGAGACTGAGAGGGCATCTCTAGACATGCATTACTCGTGGCTTTTCTGATCACATGGCGTATCATTGACCAAGGTTTGCAGTGAACCAGTACTCTATTCATAATTCATGTACATTAGACATGAAATAAGCAAAACTTATCAAATTAAACACATATATTGAAGTGCTACGTACTGATTCAGGTTGAGACTTTGTAGCTTGGGCAGCAACTCTAGCAGTCAAGACCTCAATTTGATTCTGTATGGTCAGCATTTTGTTGAGAACTTTCACTAACAACTTAGATTCACTTTTCTAATGCTTAGCACGTAAGTCTTTTGTAGTCACGCCACTACTAAACCCACTAAGTTTTCCATGACTTTCATCACCCACTAGCTTATAGTAGACACATTTCTCCACATTTAGGTATCTTCTGAGAACTTAACTTCAGAAGATCCATTTTTTTTCTTTCATTATGGTCATCGCCGATTCCTTGCCAACAAAACAAAATAAAAAGTTTAGATCATATATAAATTAGTACAATAAGATAAAATAAATTAGCCAGTGTCATTAAAGGGAGTGATGGCTAGAAGTGCCCCTCATATTACTACAAACTGTGCGGTAACAGATTCATGAAAAGTCTTATCCTTTGTTTCGTGAGTCTCAACAAACCACTCAATTGGCCCTGGTTCCTTGTTATATTTCCTCTCCTGAAACCATGACATCAGTGCATTAATAAATTATTAATAGAAAAGTTTGTAATATAGCAGGTTGTCGTAAAAAAATACAAAAACTTATAATACATACAAATTTGTGCCGCTTAACTGCATAACTTTGTGATTCGCTTATGTGAGTATGCAAAAGCTTCCCTCTAGCTCTTTTACCAATCTCAGAATATTGCTAAGCATATAGACGTCATATTAAGAAGAAAAAGTTTACTAAGGTGGTTGTATTCAAATAATAAATGAGAAATATAAACATAATCGGTAATCAATAATAACTCTTACCTTAAACTTATCCAAAAAAACAAAGATCCACAAATCCTTTTCTAACTGTTTACATTTACTCCAAGACAATGGAAATGGATTAATTTAAGGGAACACAGTAGACAAAAGTTCAAGCAACATATCAAAGGATTTGATTGACCACCCATGCTTGGATTTCAAATGAAATAAATGCAAAAGTAAGGACAATTTCGAAAATTTCGACCCAGAAAATTATTCTTGTTCAGCTTGCTCAACTAGCCTTTTATATCTAGCATCTACAATGTGTTTGTCCTCCTTCAGCACGTCATTAGAATCAGGTTCATCATCAAATTCACCATACTCCCTTATCATAGGACCCCCAATATCAAACGCATTATTATCGTTATCATTTTGAATGCACCCCTGCTTATATACCCCAAAAATTATCATTCAACATTCCTATAGTATCAACATGAGCCAACAAATTAGGCTCATCATTGGTGTCACTATGCCTTCTACTACGGGGTTCCAAAATAGACGACATGAAGATTGATTCACCATGATGCACCTATTCTTTGTAACTTGGCAGAAATCCATTAAACATGAGATGATGTGTCATAACATCTCTTGTAAACCAACATTTTCATTCAAGCTTGCATCGATTACATAGGCAAATTATGACTTTTTTAAAAATGTGTCTCTCTCTCTCTCTCTCTCTCTCTCTCTCTATACACACATATATAAATATATATTCATTTCTCTCCTTTTCTTTCAAAAGGGTGATTGTTTTAGCCGAAAAGTGAAGAGAAGTACTTGGAGGAATGTAATATATGTCTGAGGTCCTTAACAGAATATGAAGCAAGAATTGAGGTCCTGACAGGGCTTTTTACTCTCTCTCATCCTCCCCCTCCTGTAGTTATGTTTGGTGTGATATGTGAGTAATGCAAGGTTCAAAGTACAAATGAACTTAAATAGGAATGAAGAAGCCATTTATTGATAGCGGTTACCTTATGAAACTAGAGAAGTTCCTCAGTAAGAAATTGCTACTCATGGGAAACAAAGATTATATTTTGAATTGGAAGGGACAATCATAATAGGCGGTTATTTAGATAGAGACAGGGGAAGTTGGAGATAGGCAGTTATTTTAGGAGCAAGAACGATCATATGGGTCCATCCTACTTAGCAAGATCTACTTAGAGCGAATTAATCCAAGGATATGCCATCATTGGAGGCTTTGGAGTAGAGAACACATATTACATTGAAACAGAAGACACAAAACATTATTTGAAAGTATTAGGTCCTTATGGTTCCAAGAGATAACAACTCATTTGGAGACAAAACTAATGCAGTCAACTGGACAACCCTATAAGAATGACCATGACTACTGAATTTGCACCCACCTTGCCTCATTGAGAACAAGTCTATAGTCATCTTTGAATGAATGACTAATATGGAAGAAGAATTTAAGCCCAACAAATTGCTCTTGTTAATCTTTCTTAGAGGATGCTTCATTCAAGTTCTCAATTTTAGTAACTTATTTGAAAGGAAAGAAAAAGGAAATTTATGATGACATACTAACCAACTTTGCAACATAAATCAAATCAAATTAAATCAAATCAAATGGTTTAGGTTACACATTCTTTAATCTAATAGAGATGAACTTCCCACTTCACATTATATTACATTCACTCGCATTCAGACTCTTTTGTTAACAAGAGATTGAGCTAACAATTACCAAATACTGATATCTACAGCTTAGTCCCCTTGAAAGCAAGGAAAAGGACGCAAAAAGAGAAATCCCTATCTCAGCATGAACATACCTCAAGTTCACTGTGCATATCTTTAGCTTGTTCGAGTTTTCAGCAATAGAAATTTAGCAAATTTAGCAAATGTAGCAAAATTCGACAATTAGGAAAACAAATTGAGCAAACCAAATCAGATTTCATCAACAAATTTTGCCAAATGAAGATGTACATTAGATGAAAGATTAGGGATTAGAGACCGTGAACGAAGAGAAATCACCGAAATTTCTAAGCATCGAAATAGAAGAGCCCAGCACTGAAATAGGGGTCGACGCTTGAGCCTAGAGTTCTCACCGCCGAGAGCTATCGTCGCCGACACGAGCACTGCCGACACAACGCTTCACTATGAGGTGGAACCGAATGGCGAGGTTGATGAAGTCTGCGAGGTCTGAAAAGGGTGAAAGCCCTGTGCTTGAGGGAGACGAGAGCAGGGGCTATGCGTGAGGGAGATGAAAGCAGCGGGTGCGTGAGGGAGATGAAAGTAGGGCAAAGTGAGTCTGGCAGTCCAATTGTACTGAGAATAAAAAGCTTTGTTTTTTTTTAAAAAAATTCTATGGCATTGATATTCATTAATTTGGTGGTTAGTAAAATAAATTTTGAAAAATTAAAATATATGCCACCACACTTAATATCCATGTCAAGTATCTCCTATTTACAAGATGTAAGGCACCACGCTTAATATGTGTTGACAAACCTTAATTATTTACTACCACTCTTATAATAGTGGTTATACTTTGCCTCACTTATTATGTGTGGGGAAAATATTAGGTACTCATTCTCGCTTATTTTCCTGCTACACTTAATTAAGTGTGGTTAAATAAGAGTTGATAAACGCAACATTTCTTGTAGTGATATTGTTGCACAAAGCAACACTTGATCCAAGGAATTTCGGTATCGCGGAATTTCCTTTAAGTATATGAGATATCGGATAATCTTGTAAACGTATATAATTTCCTACAGATATGCGTATGTACCCAAGCAAGGCTGGAATTTATCGAGCTATAGTAATTTTATAGTAGCTAAGAAAAGGAATGGAATTAGTGAATCGATGCTAGCTAAATGTATGGTTAATTTTGGATAACATGGAAAGAAAAAGAATTGGGGATAAGCATGCATTAAATTGGCAAGACTTAGTAGTTATCAAATAAAAAAAATATAAATAAAAATAAGACAAATACAGGAATTACTAAAGTGGGAGATGGGCTAAGGAATTACTAAAGTGGGAGATGGGCTCCCAAAATAGTATGTTGAGTCTTGTGAATATAACCACAAAGTAATTAAATAAAAAAAAGAGAATAAAGCTGCTCTACCTCTCCTTCTTCTTTACGCCAGCCGACCCCACTGACCTGCAGCTTTCGCCAGCCCACCTGTCGCACCACTAGCCCACGCTTCCTCCAGCCACCGTCAGCCATGGCACCACCCCCCAATCTCCACACTTCATCCATTTCCACCATTATCTTCATTTGTACATGGTAATCAATCTTTTTTGCATCCTTTTGTTTCCATTGAATGTGAATAACATGAATATCCAAATTGTCCATGAGTAATTCATGTGGTTACTGTGGTAATTTTTTCAATAAATTGAGTTGTATTACCTAATTGAATTCTTGAAAGAAGTAATTGAGATGTATATTATGGATGAATGAGCAAAGTATTTCAATTTACTTGAATTACTTCATGAGAATTACTTGAGTTTAGTTTGGAATTAGGTGCTTGTTTTAAATAATGTTGAAATGAGGACATGGGAATATTTGGTCTTTTAACTTGTTACATGAGTGAAGTGATTGATGAAATTGGAAGTGAGAAACAAGAATTAGGTATTTGAGTTGTGCGACAGTGAAAGTCTCTACCCTAATTAGACTGGGTGTATGTCTATCTTGTTTGGGTAACTTGTGCTTGAGGAATTGAGTTGGGTTCTTTGTTAGTTGGAAAGAAGCATACATGTCGGAGATTTATGGCTAGAATACATGTGGAACTAACTAGTGAAAGAGTAGGTTTTTATTGAAAGAATATTCTTAGTTAAGTGTTCAAGTTAATGTTTAATGAGAAGTTGGAGGCATAAAAATAAGTCACATTGGTTGAATGAGCTAGGCGCACTAGTTGGTTTAAATATCTAGTTAAGAGGTTTGTGTAGCATTTGAGTTCATAAGTAGCTAATTCAATTAATCAACAGGTATTGACTGGATTAATTGTTTTTTTTTTTTGGTTGAGCTTAAAATGACAAGTTCGAGACTAATATACATAGATGAAACAACCTTGATAATGAAAGGAAAGGGGTTATTTGAAAGCAAAAGTGCGGGAGGAAGGTATGTAGCGTGGGTACTTGGGGTTTTAAGGTCAAATGAGATTGCTAAGGGCTATAAGAGTTGCTAACTAATTTAGTCGAAGCAACTCCGATGTGTACAGGGCTAAAATTACATTCAAGGGGCGATGATTGAACAACGGCAAAATTACATAGTAAAGGAGCACACTAGTATTTATTTGATTAACTGAATTATAGTAAAGAGAGGTAAAGTCCCTTGAGACGTTTCCTAAGCGAAAATTCAGAATATTAGTCTGTTAGTTTATAAGAATTTGATAATTGAAAATATATTGTTATTATAGCATAAAGATTTATGAAACTGGATTCTCATGAGCATATAACTTTAATTAAGTCTTATAAAAAGAATGGTCGTAAACTTTGGTTTAAAAGACAATATTTGATTTTCACAGGTAAGTTTCTACTTATGCTCTTCTGAGATGTTTAAAACTTACATTTCCTAATGTTAATAAGTTTTTATTCGGTTGTTGGAACCTTAGAACCCATTTCATTGTTCATCATCAAAACGCAATGTGCAATGTTCAATGTTCATAATATCTGCTAGCAAAATTCACAGTTTAGACCTTTCCCATTAAATGGGAATAGTTCATTGTTTATTAATGCCGTAACCATTGTTCATATGTTTGGGTCCTTGTCCAGTCTAAGAAACAGTTAATTTCAAAGTCAATGTTAAATGCATTGTTCCTTAAAGGACATTTAAAAAACGTAGTCTTAAAATTGTGCGTATGATCACTGGCTCCTTGCAAATAGTTGTTGACTGTACAAGGGTAACGTATTGCACTGCAGCTCATTTTCCTATTGTTTTGTGTTTTCAAACTGATTTAGGGAAGGAGAGTGTTGTCCCTTTTTTTTAATTCAATAACCGCAAGTGCACGGTGCCAGTTGTAGCCAGCAACGGCAAGTACGGGTCGTATCCACAGGGAACTTGGTTTCAATCACTGAATCCAACCCTTAATACTCACTTTAGGCTAGAATCTGGTAGAATGGGTCTTCGAGTAGAAGTTAACTATATTAAATCTAAAGTTATTGGTTTTTTATCTAAATCAATGATGACAAGGTCTTAGATTTGGGGTTCACCGCACTTTGATGCTCTTAAAATTATAATCTAGGTCCTGTGAATTTGCCTACAAGATGACTGAAATGGAATGGTTACAAATTAAGCGCATCTACGCCTTCTCTCAAAGGTCATTAGACTGGTCAAGTTACCCTAGCTATCTATTTTCATGAAACTGGAGTCGTAAGAACACAAGATTATATAACTCTTAACTCCCAATTGAAACCCTAACTATTTTCATGTTAAGAAATTCAATTGCTCGCAAAACCGCTCTAAGAAAAGGACTTAACTTTTGTTAATCTCCTAAACTCTAATTACGAACATGAATACAACCCTTTCAGACAATTCATCGAATACATGGCGCGCTAAGCGAGAGTTCAATTATAACATAGGCAACAATTCACAGAAACCTAGAACGTTAATCCAAATCACATCAAAGGGGCTACGCCCAATCCAAGACAAGAAATTTAGCCGCTAAACATCATTCTAATTGCAATTGCCATCAAGCAAGCGAACATGTTCAAAGGTATCAACTTTGAATTAAAAACGCAAAGGTAAAGGTAAAGAATTGTACTCTGTGCAATTAGCGTCAACAATCTGCTGAAAGAAAAACCCAATGCTATCAATCCAATGCCTTCAATACAATCACAATCAATCCTAATTCTCTAAACCCTAATCGCGTTTTTCGAGAGAGAAAAAGTTGAGAGAAATTCAAAACTCAAAAAAGCTGTCCTCATTCCAACGCGAAAACGCGACTTAGCGAAGATGACTAAAGTGGCACGGTCGTGCCAAGCGGCACGGTGTGACCGTGCCACTTTGCTGTCTCGCGAGCTTCAGTTTTCTTATGTGGCACGGTCAGCCTGCATGGCATGGTGACACCGTGCCACCCTCTTTTGGCCTGAAATCCTCCCTTTTAGCTCCTGTTTGGCGCGACATTAGCTTGTTTTTCTCATTTCTTCCAGTGTAACCCCTGAAAATATAAAAACACACTTTTAAGTAGATTTTAGGTGAAGAATGACTAATCAACCTCTAAACTCTAGGGATTTTACTAGAAAACGCCACGATGAGAGGTAAAAATCATGCCCAAAAGTGTGTAAAATAGAGGTTTATCAGAGAGGTAACTTAAAGTTAAGCTAGAACTTGTGGAAGCCAAGGGTCCAGAAGAAGTGGGTCAGGGCAGTAATTGCTAATTCTCTACCCTAGTTGGTCATTTTGGAGGGCTTAGAAACTGGCTTATGTTTTGCACACCATTACAAACACAATGAAATGTAAAACCATTTTGGTGCAACTAGATCACTGTGTTGTCCCTACTTTGGAATGTTTAATAGCAATCTTAGACCTTATTTAGTGTGAATATTGTAACTAGTGGGTACTGCTTATTTGGCCGACTCTAAATCTTTATCTGTAGCCTTGTCCCTATGGAATGGTGGTAATTCCGTCACTCAATAGCACATTTTGCTGACTCATACTGCTTATTAAGAAGGGCATTCAGAAGGTGGTTAAGCTGGCGCATTAAAGAAGTGGTATTAAAGTAAATATTAGGTAATTGCATGACCTTTGAAGGGGAGCCTTGGAGCAATGATAAGGTTGTCTCTATATGACAAAAAAGTCACAACTTCAAGCCTTAGAATCAGCCACTGACAAAGTCAGGATAGGCTACTATAATACACCCCTTGGGGTGGGGCCCTTCCCCGGACCCTACGTGAATGCGGGATGCTTGTGTACCGAGCTGCCTAGGTAATTGCATGACCAAATTAAAACCATTATTTGCAGTTTGGACTGCTAAGGCCTTAGGAATGCATAAGTAAAGGAGATAAATTCATAAGAATGAGGTTGGTTGTTTGAGGAATGAAAAAGTAAGCCTAGGGTTGGCAAAGATGTACAAGATTCAATAAAATGTGTACAGATAGCTATGCATATGGCTATGTTTGATTGCTCGCCTCACTTACGTATGCATATTATGGCAATTGGGTTTGATGGTGATGATAGATGGTTGGATAGGATGCTTTTGTAGTGGCACCCCCTGAGAACCTTCAAGAACCCCCACTTACCCTAGAACTCCCCAAGAAGAAGAATATCTTTTATCCCCATCGCCACTTGCCCTAAAGCTACTAATTGATATAGAGAAATATGAGACTGACATATACGATATCTAGGCCGGGGATGACAAGTATGATATCTGTTGAAGAGGAAACAATGGTGATTCTAGTGATTTATATAGCATCATGAGTGTGATCAACATTCCTGAGCCCCCTTAGGTGATAGAAATAAGCTCGTGTTAGAATGTATAAAGTTTTGATGATAACAAATCCAAGTGTTGTTGTTGTTGTTGCTCCAAACAGGACCTTACTGCTGTTCTCAATGTATTAAAACTGCTTTACTAATGGTTTATCAAGAACAGGTACTCAAGTCAGCAATGTAAGAACACCTGTGAGGAACAGGTTCTGTGAGGTGTTTTGAAGCATATCCTGAGAAGTGTTTGAAACATAAGATATGTGCAGCTGTGACAAACGGGTTCCGTGCGGTGTTTGAAGCATATTCTGTGAAGTGTTTGCAGCAAAGTCGTTCTACAAGATGACTAGTAGTTACAACAAGATGTCTTGATTTGATTTGGTTTTATATTTTTAGACTCTTATTAATATGCCAATTAGAAAGTTTTAATTTACCACTCACTGGAAACGGTTTTTCTTTTCGAAAAATATTTCGGATCACCCTTCAGAACAACCCTGGGAACAGGGCGATCAGGGTGTTTCCCGAATAAGCTGCGAAAAACTGCTTTGCATGATTTTTATCTTTTGGATTTTGAGCAGCTTCTTCAAAGATTTGCAAGAAAGATTTTTCTATGGAGTATCTTACCCCTTATCCTAAAAAACGGTTATTAAAATCTAAGGGGATTTGCAAAATCTTTTTTGAATAAAAAGAATATCCAATTTTTGGCAAGTGGATAAGGTAGTTGAGAAAAACATGGGCTAGCTGCTGAAGAACACCGTCTTATGCACGCGGTTCAGGAAGTGTTTTCAGCTCATGTCACCTTACCCCTTGTAGCTAAAAGATTCTATTTTCTCTAGGATTTTAGTTTCCAAAAATTTCAGAAATAGTTTTTCCATCCCTTGTGGGTAAAGGATTCTATATTCTTCAAATTTTTTAGTTTCCAAAAATTTGATGAATTGTGTTCCAAGCACTATAAAAGGCGGCTTCTTACAATCTTGGAGACATCGGTTTTCAAAGAGAAAAAAACTGAGTTCATGAGCTAAAACGTTTGAAAAGAAAACCGAGCTTTGTGAGTGAATTAATTGAGCTTTCAAAGTTGGCATACTAGGACTTCATTGTACCCTATATTAGCTTAGTTGAGAAGCATTGTAATAGGGTGTTTTTTTCTTTTCATTCTTCTTTCACAAGAGTGAGTAGAGTGTGTGTCCAAATCAAGGGGATTTTGGACGTGGGGTAACTTGTCTTAGGGAAGACAGGTTACATGTGTTACAAGTTGTAACGTGACTAGCCCGTTTAGTGAAGTGTTTAAATCCTACACGAGGTAGGTCGTGGTTTTTAACCTCAGTTGGGCTAGAGGTGTTTTCCACGTAAAAATCCTGTGTTCATTATTTCCGCATTCAATTTTGTTGGATTTTCGCTTCTGCTTATCTCAGAAACAACCTGTGCGAACAGGGTCTAAGACTGTTTATCAGCAACTTGCGAAAATCGGACACCACAATTCACCCCCCTCTTGTGGTTGTGTACTCTCTAATTCAACAGCTCGAATGGGACTGACATAGATTCATGGAGCTTGAGGTCTGAAGCTAGCCATATAAGTGACCCAGATTACAAGCTAAGGGGATAGAATAGGAAGAGGAAGCACGAAAACAATTTGAGCACACAAGGTTACTAAGATGATAGATTAGGGAGTGAGTTGTGGATATATGTAAAAATATGAAAATGTAAGGTAGCATGTTGACAACTAATCCCTAGGGGGGTGGGATTGAAGGTTAGCAATGGTATAGGACTTCAAGTTATAGGGTTGGAGTAGTATTTGATTTGACCTCACCCATCCAATTTGCTTTAGGAGGTGGGCCTTTTGTACATTTACCATGAAGACTATGCTTCTGGAAGACTTATGTAATATATGTTATGTTAAGTTAATGAATGCGCGTAAGTTTTATGTATGAGTATAGAAATTATTAAAACTACTTACAAATGAAATTACCAATAATGAAATCTAGAATAATATAATAATACGGTCTGGTTGGTTGCACTTGTCCGGCTAGCATGAGCAACAAAGGTAATAAATTATAGCAACATGAAAAGACTAGCATATGAATAAATAATGATGATGAAAGAATATGAACATGTAACAACAAAGGATATAAGTAAGTAAGAGCTAATATGTCTACATATATGTCTGATAGAATGGCATATCCAAATGCCAATGTTTTGGAAAATAACCTGTAAAGAAACATCATAGAACCTATGTCGGCCCACTCCATCAACCAAAATTCCCTGGTAGTCACCCCTCAAAGGATTCCAGAAGTTGTTAGTTTACCCTCAAACCCTAAAAATGTCAAGGGTCAAAAGGTACTACTGGATGACTTAGATCCTGAGCCAATAGCAAAGATTGTGGCTGAAGTGATAAAGAAGCTTAAGGGTTCTGGATCTGAAAAGGACAAAAAGGAAAATAAGTTATTTAATAGGGTTGTGAAATGGAATCCAAAAACATATGATGGCAAAGAAGACCCGATGTTATTGGAAGAATAGATCAGACAGATGGAAAAGATATTTGATGTTGTGAAAGTTCCTAATTATAGATGTGTGCTTATTAGGGCCTTTTATCTTATCGGATAAGCTAACATCTAATGGGGAATGATTAAGTCCATCTTTCAAGGTTCTGAGGCCATTTGTGGTAGGTTTAGCAAGGCATTGTGAGCAAAGTTCTATTTGATACACTTGCAAAAGCAAAAATAGAGGGAATTTCACCACTGATCGAAAAGGAATGCTAAGATCTGAAGAATGCCTAGCGTCTTATATTAGGAACCAATTAGTGGGCCAACCCGTGCAAACCAGTCACGAATTATATGAGCATGCTGCTGAACTCGAACGAGTGAAAATTGAGTTAAGAATGGCTAATTAAGCCGACCCTAGGAAAAGGCGCAATAAGAAAGGCACTCAGCCCAAGGGACTTCATAATAAGAAACCTACTAACATGACACCAAAACCTCAAGGACCACCTCCCACTAGGAAGCAACGCACCAAATGTTGTTGTACAAGCCACAATACTTTAGAATGTAGGGTGGGAACAAATCGTTGATTTTGGTGTAGAGATGCGAATCATTTAATCGCTAACTACCTTGCTAGATCTAACTTGCTAAGTAAGGGTCTCGGTCTAGCCCCTAAACATGGTAAGACCTTTGTCCCCGCGACTAGTTGCTATGTGGGCAGAGTTTATGTGATCAACAGAAGGCAAGATGAGGACTCAAGAACGGTTATGACTGGCACACTTACTTTTAATTCAACACCCCTGGTCATTTCATTTTATTCTGGAGCTACACATTCATTTATTTCATCAAAAGTTGCATCTTCAGTAGGGGTGGAACTAGGGTTGAGTAGAGCCAGGTGACATATCATTTTTCAGAGAACCGGGTCCAAAAATCTGGACTTGGTCCAGGATTTTTGGAACCGGCTCTAGGATTTTCAGAACCGGTCCCGAAATCGGTTGGGACCGAGTCCAGAACAGGGCATCTGATTCCTAATTTTTTCCTATTTTGTTTTATTTCATTCAAAATTTTGGCTTGTAGTTATGATTTTATGAGAGAACCAATACACCTAATAAGTTAGCTAATTGATCATTTTGAAATTAAATTTAATTGAATGGCAACTAGACATTTACCATGCATTAAAATCCAATTGGTTAACTAATAAAAAGCATTTCATTTTATGCAAGCATTAAAAAAAAAAAATCTTCTCATAGTATTATGAATTAATAGAAAGGTTTAGTGACATCAACATATAGCCGGCAATTATGATAACATCGGAACAATAACACCCAATGTTAATGGGTAACCGAGTAACTCAGATATTCTTTTAAAAAACTGATTGGTTCATGTAAACGGTCCGATTCCTATTCTAATGTTTAGGACCCGGCTCCAGACCTAATTGCAACTAGTTCCAGGATTTTGAAACAAGTCCCGGACCCAGCTGAACCGGGTATAGGTATGGACCCAGCGGGTCCGAACCGGGTCCGTGTATGGAATTGGGTACCCGATTTTTTTGTTCAGTCCTAGATGGAACCCCATAAACACCCTATGGATTCATATGTGAATTTATCCATGGGAAAAATGGTAAAGTGTAGTGTTATGTACGAGAATTGCCCAATTACTCTAAATCAAGAGGAGTTAGAGGGCAATTTGATATAGTCGGATTTATCAGAATTTGGCATAAGTTTAGGAATAGATTAGTTGTCGAGGCATGAAGTAAAGATTGATTGTCAAAAATAGAGAGTATCCTCAAAAGGAAAAGGGGGATGAAAGATGTATTTCTGGGAAACTATAGTAGCAAAGAATGTCGTAGAATATCCATGATGGTAGCTAGGAAATCAGCTAGATAGGGGTGTGAGGCGTACCTGTACTGTGTTACTAAAGACAGGAAAAAGGAAATAAAACCTGAGGACATTCCGATGGTTAGAGAATTTCCATATGTACTCCCGAAAGAAATCCCTAGTTTACCACCCAAAATACACAACTTTGAAATAAAGTTGGAACCAAGAGCACCCCCTATCTTGAAGCCTCCATATAGGATGGTCCTAGTGGAGTTGAAAGAATTAAAAGGGCAATTGGAAGACTTGTTACAAAGGGGTTATATAAGACGAAACATGTCTCTATGGAGAGCACCAGCACTATTTGTGAAGAAAAAGGATGGAACGTTGAGATTATGTATAGATTATAGAGACCTGAACAAGATAACCATAAAGATAAGTATCCATTATCTAGGATTGATTATTTATTTGATCACCTATAGGGAATGGGAGTCTTCTCAAAGCTTGATCTTAGGTTAGGGTGCCACCTATTTAGAATCAAACCAAAGGAAATCCTTAAGATGGTGTTTAGGACTCACTATGGTCATTATGAATTTACGGTGATGCTATTTGGATTAACCAATGCTCCTTCATCCTTTATGAATTTAATGAACTGGCTGTTTAAGTTGTATCTAGACAAGCTTATAGTTGTTTTCAGTGGTAATGTCCTACTTTATTCTAAAACCGATGAGGAGCATACTGAGCATTTGAGAATTACGCTACGAACCCTAATGGAGCACAACCCTTATGCTAAATTATCAAAATGTGAGTTTTGGATGACATAAGTAATTTTTGGGGCATGTGATCTTTAAAGAATGGATTAATTAAGGTGGAGCCATAAAAAGTAAAAGCAGTTATTGAATGGCTAACGCCTACTAAGATTACTGGGATTCGGGGTTTCTTAGGCATGACTAGGTATTATAGGCAGTTTATGCAAGATTTCTCAAGAATTGTCGTGCCCCTCACTAATCTACTAAGAAAGACCATGAAGTCTGAGGGGAATCATAGGTGTAAAGCTGACTTCTAGGAACTAAGGCACAAGTTCACTACTACACCAATCTTAGCTTTACCAACAAAAGGAGGAGAATTGATCATCTACAGTGATGCTTCTAGATAAGGTATATGATGTGTCCTACTACAAGAGGGAAAGCTCATAATGTATTCTTCTGGACAACTGAAATCATACGAGAAAAACTACCACACCCATGACTTGGAATTGGCGGCGATGCTTTTTATACTAAAAATTTGGAGACACTACCTCTATGGTGGCCCTTATAAGAATTTTACTGACCACAAAAGCCTCAAATATGTCTTCACTCAAAAGGAATTGAATCTAACGCAATATAGGTGGTTAGAACTTCTCAAGGATTATGACCTTCAAATACAATACAACCTTATAAAGACTAATATAGTTGCCGATGCATTAACTCGAGAAGCACATCATAGTGTGAACGTTGTGATAATGGTGAGACCAGAGATTTTGAGGAATTTGGAAAATATAGCCATGGAACTTGTGTTACTGTAGGAACCTGGGTTGTTTCTTGGTAGCATATTGGTTCAACCTTTGGGTGGAGCAACATGAAAAGAGACATAGCTGAGAATGTGGATAAATGTCTTACTTGTAAGAGAGTCAAAGCTGAGCATCAACGACGTAGTGCTTAACAGAGACCATTGGAAATTTCTAAGTGGAAATGAGACTTTATTTCACTAGATTTCATAATAGGGATACCTCTGACAACATCAAGGAGGAATGTCATTTGGGTAATAATGGATAGACTCACTAAGCCAGCTCATTTTGTAGCAATACCTGATTTTTGGGAAGTAGACAGGTTGGCTCAAATTTACATTAGTGAAATGGTGCAGTTGCATGGTGTACCTCAAGATATTGTCTCAAACAGAGACTCAGGGTTTCAAGCCCAATTTTGAAAGGCTTTACCCCCCAAAAAAAAAAAACGTTTGGTATAAAGTTATAGTTTAGCAGTTCCTACCAGCTCAAGATAGATGGATAAACAGAAAGAGTAAATTAGATCGTTGAGAATATGTTACTAGCCTCCGTATTAGATTTTCAAGGAAAATAGTAGGAGTATTTACCCAAAATAGAGATTTCGTATAATAATAGCTATCAAAATACTATAAAAATGATCCCTTTTGAAGCATTATACATAGAAGATGCAGAAATCCCCTTTGTTGGAATGAATTAGAGGCCACTTTAATTTTAGAACCTGAAATGATTCAAGAAATGGTGGAGAAGATCAAAGTTATACAATGAAACATGAAAGCAGCAAATGATAGGCAAAAAGCATATGCGGACCAAAGGTAGAAGCCTTTAGAGTTTAAAGAAGGGGATAAAGTGTTTATGAAAGTTTCTCCTAGTAAAGGGGCATG
This sequence comes from Carnegiea gigantea, assembly GCA_029747015.1. Taxonomy (NCBI): domain Eukaryota; kingdom Viridiplantae; phylum Streptophyta; class Magnoliopsida; order Caryophyllales; family Cactaceae; genus Carnegiea; species Carnegiea gigantea. The sequence continues at coordinate 63,754 of JAKOGI010001064.1, forward strand.
GAGATTCAACATTAAAGGAAAGTTACACTCGCAACTTGTTAGGCCTTATGATATCATTGAGAAGATTGACCCAGCTACCTACTGCTTAGCCTTACCACCTGAACCATAACATGTGCATAGTCCAACTCATACAATAGTTTATAAACTCTTGGCAGTTGAGGCTGACGGGTTAACTTATGAAGAACGACTCATGAAAATAGTTGACAAAAGAGTAAAACACCTTCACAATAAGGCTACACCATTAGTCAAAGTTGTATGGACCTATCATGGAGCCTCTAAGGCTGTTGGGAAACTGAAGATGAACTGAAACACGCGCCACACCTCTATCTTCTTCCTTCTCCTAGACCTAACCCCCAGCCCCATTCATCTCTCTGTCTTCTTCTTCTTCTTCCTCCTCTGCTACCCACCATACACGTAGCTCAAGCACCCAAATTCCACCATGTTTTCACCTCACCCAGGTCAAAATTCCTTAGATTTCACCTTCCCAACATCAAACAAGCCCACCGTTGCAAATTTTGGGCAGAATAAGAGAGAGACTACCACGTTTGTGATCGGTTTGGGTGCTGTTTCAAGGCTTCAAATGCGTGCCCGAGTATGGCCATGACATCTAGCTTTTAGCTACTTCAAATCTTCTATAAATTGGGTGTGAATTCGCTACACCGAACACTCATTACAACCTCAAGTCAATGAGTAAGATTCTGGTCAAAATTGGGGTTCAAATTACGTGGTTTTGAGCATGGTCTGGGGTCTGTTCGTGTGGTCGGTGAGCAAGGGTCAAAGATCTCGGTTCTTCTAGCACTCAAAGTTGAGCCCAGCAGCCTTTGAACGAGCCTCTAACTTGGAATCGAGGTGGCATTTCTCTTCTCCTAATTATTAGTATTTTTAATGAATTTTGCTGATTATAGTTAGTTTATGCTTGAATTTGAGTTAGTAATCAGTAATTTGAGAAATTAAAATTGAATTTGGGTAAATATAATGGTGATGCTAATTTCGGTGTCTTGCATGTTGAGTTGATGCATGACTTTACTACCAGTCAGTTTGGAGAATTGTGGGACAAACAGAATCATGCATTAATGTTGCTGTTACATTGGTTAAATTAGGCCTAAAATTTTATTTTAGTGGTTGCATGTGAACGTTCTGCTCTAGGTTGCTAACAGGGTGATTTGAGGTATTCGTAGAGCAAGTTGAATTTTGTTTAAATGTCATCGCTAAATCAGATTGGTTATGCTTAAATTCTATTTATGGTAATTAGTATGAATGCTATGCTTGTGTATGTTGATTTCATAAACTATTGATTGAATTATGGCAATATTGAATCGAGCTTGGTAGTTAGATGGCTTGAGGTGAAACTATTTGATTCGAGGTTTTTGTGGTTGGTGTTGTGTGAAGAGGGAGCCTGGATTTGATATTAACTGCAATCGTGTGGATTATAAGGTATATAGAATATTAGATTGATTCTGCTGAAACTGTTCCTACGAAGTGTGACGAATATGCTACTTGTGAACGCCTTCTCTCTTGAAATTGCCAAATGATGCTATGCGATTGATTTGTGAACTTAGAAATCTTTAGAAAGGGTCATTAAAAGCTTGCTTTCATAATTGCAAATGTTTCTAAATGTTTACCAGTTGCCTGTTAGTTTGTTAAGATGTTGTAGCTTTAGAAGATCTTAAATCGTCGAACTACTCAGTGAATGACCCAACTAAATAGTCGATAGGTTTACAAAGTTAAACAGTAAACTAGTAGCAATTTTGAAAATGTTTTGAGGCTTTGGTTTGTTTATGTCTGCTTTTGTGAGTTTAAAAAGGATTGAACCGAACTGAAAACGGACAAATGAAGGTGTTAATTACGAAACTTAGTTTGAGTTATATGCTAGCCAATTACTTTAAGTTTCAAATTGCGAGTAGGTAGACACATTATGATTTTAAGATGCCTTTTATGTTGAAAATGAAAGAACCATAAACCAATAGTAGTATTATGGGCTATTTTGCTAGACAAGCATGATTTTAATTATGTAAGTAACTATTAAAGAGAAATGATTCGTGATTCACTTGAAGGTGAAACTTATTGTATGTGACAGTAATTCCTTTTTAATAACCTATGAGGGTTTAATGTGATTTTAATGGGCTATATCCCCTCAAGATATGCTAAGCAAAATTTTAATTCAACTAGTTTTGATTAACAACTGCAAATAAACTTTTCTAAATCAAATATAGGAAAAACACATAGGAATTTTCATAGTTATAAAAGGGAATTAAATCAAAATGATAAACATGTGTCTTTCTCTAATTGATTAATTTCGAGGAATTGCAATCTATACAGAAATTCAGTTTATTCTTTTGAACTCCACCAAATTTGTCTAAACTAAGCAAAGGTCATTCTTTCAAACTAATTTGTCTTAATTCAAGTTAAATATCTTCAATTACTTTCTAGTCCTCATAACATGCAAATCTCCCTTTCGAGATGAAGTTATGTTAAGTCTAATCAAGTAGTCCAACAATCAAATGTTGTCTTTCGAATGTTCACTTGATTGTTTCAAGTATGCAAGTAAATTTTGGCCAAAAATCAACTCACAACGTATCAAACACTTGATAGAACAAAATCAAACCAATCATGAAAATAAGCACAAATTAAAACATAATCCAACAACACTTTTATACACTACTAAATCCCTAGACAAAAATTAAACTACTCATATATAATAAAAGATTAAACAACTAACTATTCTAAAATGATGAATCTAAAGAGGGAAAAGAAGAGAAAAGATAAGAATTCCTCAGCCAAAAATCACGCTTGCACCGTCGTGCAAACCAGGGATGGAATTCTTACAAGTCTTCACTTCAACTTTATCTCTCTCTGCCTTTAATCTAATCTAAACTAATCTACTTGAAGAGAAGAAAGGAGTATGAGATGAGATGATGGGGTGTCCCTTTTCTGCTACTGAATAAGACTATCTATAGGAGATTTCAAGTGTTCTCAGCCACACGATGAAGGAAAATGAAAAGGCCTACCACGGACCATGGCATCCACCACGGTCCGACCGTGGTTCTCACTGGACCCAAAATCTATTGCTCTTCTTTTGCTGCAGGGGCATGACAACTCAGGGGCATCAATGGGGAGTCCAAATACACTCATTTAGGACTAAGTCTAAGGTAAAATGGTCCAAAAATCTATAAAACACATAAAAGAACCATACTAAAGCATAAAATGGGAAAAGAAGTATAAATTATAATATAAAGCACATAATTTTTCCTAAAAATGTAGCAAAATGTCCCTAAGATGATATATACTTTAAGCACTTATCACATAGCCCACCACGTAGAGATTGTTCATGTTTATTGCCAATGTGATGGATGTGGCTTGGGAGGATTTGAGCTTAACAAAGGTGTATTTTGGTAGAATTAAGGGCTTAGACAACATTGTTATCCCAAATTTAGTTAGTTTTGGATCTCTCACCTGGCTGCGGAGACACTGCAAAGAACTTGAAGGGATAAGTATCTACATAAGCCATGTTGGCATGGATATCATTGTCAATTAGCTTTTCATCTTTGCTTAATTACTTGGGTTCAAAGTCTAATTATCAGAACAAACGAATAGGATACACTTAGTAAATGAATATTGAACATGATACAAGATGAAGATCTCCACGGAGGAGAAAGAGAAAGAGAGAGAGAGAGAGAGAGAGAAAGAGGCAAAGATCAAGAAATCATAGAGAGAATGTATTTACGACATTAGTGAATGAATGAATGAATTAGTGACAACTGATATTATGTCACACACACACACACACACACACAAAAACACACACACACACATATATATATATATACATATACAATGCTAACCGAGAAGTATTCTGAGCTATCTAAATATGCTGAGTAGGCTTAGGAAGCTGGTTCAACACCCCCTTAAGCTGTAATGGGGCTGAGAAGGCACCATGCCAAACTTGGTGAGCAAGTAGTGATATTGAGAGGAAGGAAGAATCTTTGCAAGGACATCTAGCAGTTGGCCAGTAGTATGCATGTAATTAAGCAGCAACAGATCTTCAAGGGCTTTGTCTCATGTAAAATGACAGTCAATTTTGATGTTCTTAGTTCCCTCATGAAAAACAGGGTTCTTCCCAGTTTGTATAGCTAATTGATTGTCATAATATAGGGTGACTAGTTTGAGAGCTTGAATGCCCAATTCCTCAAGGAGCCTGACTAGCCAAGTGATTTCTGAAGCAACTTGAGACATAGCTCTATATTCTACTTCACTGGATGACTTAGAAGGAGTACTTCATTTCTTGCTTTTCCAACTAATAATTGGTGATCCCAATAATATAGCATAGCCTGTGATAGACCTCCTAGAAGAAGGATAAGAAACCCAGCCTAAACATGAAAGAGCTATTAAGCTGAGTTGATCTGAGGCCTTATCTTGCTCTCCCCTTGATGTATCTGAGTGTATGATGTAGAGCTTGTAAATGAGGGGTTTTAGGGTTCTGCATAAACTGACTTAAGGTCTGAACTACAAAGCTTAAGTCAGGTCTTATGTTAGAAAGAAAGTTGAGTTTACCCATCATGACTCTGTCATATATAGGATCTGAAATGGAGGATCTATCTTCTGCTATAAGTTTGTAATTAATTCACAAGGGGGTTACAACTAGTTTTAACCTAGATATGTCAAGGTCTTACAATAGCTCATGTGTGATTTCTTCTGATTGAGAACAATACCTTCTGGTAAGTGAGAAACCTTTATCCCTAAAAAATAGTGTAGGGAGCCCAGATCTTTTATGCCAAAGCATTTGTCAAGGAGTTTCTTGATATGATCAATTTCAGACTTGTTTGACCGTGTAATTAAAATGTCATTCACATGAACAACAACTACGGTGATGTAAGTGCCGGACTTGTTCAAGAAAAGGGAATAGTCATTTTTGGACTGTTGGTAGGCTAAATCAATAAGAGTGGTGCTGACTTGTGAAACCACTGTCCGTTGGCTTGCTTTAGGGCATATAATGACTTTCTAAGTCTTCATACCTTGTTAGAGGGATTGGGAATTCCCTTAGGTATAGCCATATAAACCTCCTCATCCAAGTCTCCTTGTAAAAAGGCATTATTGACGTCTAGTTCGTAAAGACCCCAGCCTCTAGCAGCAGCCAAGACAATGATGCTTCTAATGGTAGCTATTTTTACAACAGGGGAAAAAACTTCTTGGTAGTCAACACCATATTATTGAGTAAAACCCCTTATTACTAATCCTGCTTTGAGTCTTTCCATTATGCCATCTGCAAGCAGTTTTACCTTATAGACTCATTGGCTACTGATAGCTTTTATTCCAGGAGGTAGTTCTACATAATCCCAAGTGTATACTGAGAGATTAAGGAAACCATAGCATGATGTGTGTGTGTGTGTGTGTGTGTGTGTGTGTGTGTGTGTGTGTGTGTTGTGTGTGTGTATATATATATATATATATATATATATATATATATATATATATATATATATATACACATTATATACATATATATATATATATATATATAGTATATGTATAATATACACACACACCACACACACACACACACACACACACACACACACACACATATATGCATACATACATACATATATATTTATATATATACATATATATATATATATGTGTATATATATATATATATACACACACACACACACACACACACACACACACACACACACACACACACACACACACACCACACACGCACACACATACATATATGTACACATACATACACATGCATATAAATATGTGGTGTGTGTGTGTGTGTGTGTGTGTGTGTGTGTGTGTGTGTATATATATATATATATATATATATATATATATATATATATATATATATATACCTACATATGCATATATATACATATACATATACATACATACTATACATACATATATATATATATATATATATATATATATATATATATATATATATATATATAATCATCTAAATATGAGGGTGGCTCATGAGATCTGCTGGGCTTTCTAGTAGATGGACATGTGGAGGGAGGCAAGGTATCTGCATTGGGAGAAGAGGAAGGGGAATCAAAATTGGTATGAACTGAAGTATCAAAAGAACAGGTTTCTGTAATATCAAAAAGACAGTGAGTAGGAAAGGGTGGATAATTTATAGGAATAGAGTGAGTAATGGCCATAGGAAGAGGGATATCTGATTAATGTGTGAACGCATGAAAAGGAAATGTGGATTCGTGAAAGATAACATCTCTGGAAGTAAAAACTCTCTTGCTCTCTAGATCGAGTAATTTGTAGGCTTTCTGACCATATAGATAGCTAATGAAGACACAAGTTGTACCTTGGCTTGCAGCTTATCTCTTTTTCTTTTGAGAGTAGAAGCATAACAAAGACAACCAAAACCTCTGAGACCTTCATAAGGAGATTTGCCACCATAGAGGAGTTCAAATGGTATCTTATGTTTTATAGAGGAATTGGGAATCCTATTGATCAAATAGGTTGCTATCAATAATGCCTCTCCCTAATATTTTTGTGGTAAATTTGCTTGGAACATAAGTGCCCTAGTAGCTTGAAGTAAGTGTTGGTGTTTCCTCTCTACAACCCCATTTTGCTGGGGTGTATCAATACAAGAAGATTATATTTCAATGCCCTTTTCATTGTGCAATTGTTGCACTGGTTTACTAAGAAACTCTAAGCTATTATCACTTCTTATAACCTTAACCTTGGCATAAAACTGTTTCTCAACAAAGACAATGAATGCTTCTAACAAAGGGGTAGCATTACTTTTATGTAACAATAAATGGACCCATGTGGCTCTTGAAAAATCATCCACTATAGTAAGGAAAAATTTACATCCATTGTAAGTATTGTGCAGATGTGAACCCCAAATATCCACATGAAAGAGCTCAAACAAGTTAGAAGCCCTGGTATGACTAATGGGAATGGGTAGTCTATGCATCTTAGCCTTAGGACAAACTTGATAAAAAGAGTCCTTATGTAATTTATTACAAGCTGGGAGATTTAAAAACTGCATCATCTCAAAAGATGGATGTCCAAATGAAAATGCCACAATTCTGTGGTGGAAAGACATGTAATAAAACTGCTGTCGGAGTTTGCTTCTCTTAACTTATCTGGGAGCTTGGTGAAAGTGTCCTTATCTTTTAAACTTGCATCCAAGCAATAGAGACCCTTTGTTTCTTTACCAAGGACCACTACTTTTTGCAAGGTGTGGTTCTTGACGCAAACAACAATCATGTGAGAAAAGTACCTCTGATCCAATTTCCTTTGTCAATTTACTTATTGACAATAAGTTGAACTAGAAATCAAGGACATATAATACATTCCTTAGACATAGCCCTGGTTCAATTTGAATAGAACCTATGTGTTTGATTTATGCTGGTAAACCATTTGGCATGGTAATGTGGCAGTGCTGATGTATATGCTTTACATCAGTGAATAGTGATAAATTTGGACTAATGTGATCACTGGCAACACTATCTATGATCCAAGAATTTTTTTCTAAGGGAAGAAAACAGACATATTCTATTACCTACCATAAAACCAGGATGTGAAACTTTTGAGCTTTGATTGGATCCTTTTTGTAGGAAAGTCAGCAGTTGAGTGTACTACTCTGCTTATAACGCCCCCAATTTGCTAATGACATGATTCACGAAAAAACTGCTAAGGAAGATTTAATGATAGAAGGCACTACCGTCGTCCTGATAAGAACAAAGCTCACTGAAACCAGTTGATCTTGCGACTCATGTTCAAATCACAATATCTATCAAACTGAAACATTTCAAGACCAAAGTCCATAATAGTTCAATTTTAATACAATCGACTTAATCATACCATTTGCTAACTCCATTCACACTACACAAGTATATTGAGCATAGACCCAAGTTGACCCTGAGGTCGATCCCAACATTCATGCTATACTGAATCCACTGTGAGTATTTGATGTCTTCGAAAAAGGGCTTGCTAAATAGGGCAACATGTGATACTTCAAATGGAAAACATGAAAACAATTCAAAAATGTGAGCAAAAACTCAGTACATACATTCCTGTATTGTAAAATGAGCATAGAAAAACTGTTAATGGGTACCCGCTTTTGCAATTCATTTAGTTCGCAATAACAATGAAAATGAAAGTAATATGAAAGTAAATTGCTCATTATTATCTGGATGTGAACCCCTTGTAATGATATGATCTATACATAGGTGTATACCTGTCAATCCGATCAAAAGTTAGCCTAAAGTCGCATGGTAAATGATGGGCTGATGCCCTATAGATGATAACTGATGGAGTCACAAGTTAAATGGTAAATCACTGTATAAACTGATTTATTAATAAACTCATTAAGAGTTGTAACTTGATAAACATGTTCTGCTTTTCGAAGACACCGGCAATGGACGTACCTTGAGTCTTTAAAAAAGTCATCTGACTTGATAAATATGTTCTAACTCGATAACACTTATGCATAATAGAGAACAATAACTAGGCCTCGACTCTATTTCATGAATGTCATTGTAGGTATTGTATAGTCAGTAAATGATCCTTACTCGCATAATTGAGTAAGTAAAAGTATGTGTAACAAAAATTGAGTAATTAAATAGTATGCATAACGTGGGTATTTTAATATAACTTCAACAAGTCAAAAGCTCCATGAAAGTCCATGAATATTCACTTCCCCCTTAAATGACTTTACTTGGCCCAAAATACAGAAAATAAGTGCATGATCAATCTTACTCAATCTTTATTATTGCTTTTTACACAATTACTCAAAATGCTTCTAAAAATCACGAAACTCAAGATGCTCAACCAAAATTCATGAAATCTTATAAGAAATTCAAAAATAATATGGACAATCTACAGTAAAAGTTTTAAAATTTTCCTCCAAGTATATGCTGCACAGAAATTATAATAACAACCCAATTTGCACCATTTGCACCAACGCAGGTCAGTTCACTTCAAAAATGCATAACTTTCAGCCTTGACCTCAAATGGAGACCTAAACCACAATATGAAAAGATTAAGAAGTCTCACAAAACTTTCATTTATAATACAAAATATGATTCCCACAATAAGATTCCCAAAATGGGGTTAGAACATAAGTGCGTCAGTTTTAGTCCCATTCTGCACAGTTTTGGTAAAACGACCATAACGTTTTCCATAGACCTTGGTTTAAGGCGATTCAAAAGCCATTTGAAAGCTAATATAATGAAATATCTACCCACCAAAAATCATAATTTTCCTAAGGCTGATCATTACCGGGTTAATCGCGAAGTGTGCCCTATTTTTATGAAATTTTCAGCCGTCACTATTTTAGCTTTCTCTTCCTTTTTCACATAAATCCTCACTTGAAATCATTCCAAATCACCACAATTAGATATAAAAATATTATTTAAGTCCTCATATGTGTAACCCATATCAAAATCACAGCAAATGAAACAAGCAAGCTTGCATTCAACTTTCATGATTCAACTCATTTAATCACACTTCCAATTCATCACCCACAACTTTAGATATCACTAACTCAACAAAAATTACATAACAACACTTATTTTGATCATATAAACAATAATCATAACTAGAACAACCCCAAAATCAAAAATAAATCAAGATCAAGTCAAGGCTTGCCTCACTTCAAGCTTGAAAGAGAGAGGAGAGAGAAAATGAGTTTGGAGTTTTGGTTGTGAATTTTTAACTTATCAAACACTTGGCTAAAATTTTATCTAGCAAAGTTACCATTTAGCTAACCATGGGCAAGCTTAATCATGTTAATTAGTTAGGTTAAAGAATGCAAACTTGTTGGGCTTTAAGTTGGGTCGAAATAAGTTGAGTTCGAAAATAAAAGGCTTTGTAATGGTAATGTTTTTATGTAACTCAAAATTAAATTTTTGCAAGATTATAATAATAATAATAATAATAATAATAATAATAATAATAATAATAATAATAATAATAATAATAATAATAGAAATAATAACAACAATAATAATAATAATGATAATAATAATAATTTCTTAAGCCATAAATATTGAGGCCTACTATCGATTCACCCGATATTTAATTAATTAACAAAACTTGAATTAACAATAAATGGACCTTAAAATTCAAAATGAGACCCAAATGAAATATCCCCCAATCGGGATGATTAAATACGATAAATGAAAGTGAAACATTTAAATAACATAAGGTAATTCGGTAAATATATAAATCGAGTGTAATTGAATTAATAAACATGATTTGGTTAAACAAATAATCAAGAGTGATTAAATCCATAAACATGATAAATTAAATGAATAAACATGATTAATTAAATAAATAAATATGATTTAAATAAATAAATATAGGTTAGGGTCGGGTTATTACACAAGCTCTGGCACATGAGTTGAGCTGGTAGAAGAAATAGAATAATTTGGCTAATTGAAGGGTGCTTGTGAAGCATGAGCTTCTGAATTACTTGCAATATGGTCAACTTAGATTGCAGCTGCAAGTTTCCTGCCTTTATTGTGCAATCTGTGTCCTAGTGGATATCCATATATTTTGAAGCATCTTAGGATGAAATGACCATGTATCTTATAATGATCACAAAAGTATTGGCTCCTGTCACTTTTAGCCATAGGAGCTGGAATATTCTGATCACTATTAGCTTTGTAATTGAAATTATAATTGTTCCTATGCTGCCAATGCTACATGTTCATTTCCTAGATTGTTCTCAAATCTTGCCCCATACTGAGCTTGTATATGGAATGCAGATGATTGACTCACAATATACGACGTTGTGCTAAGACTTCTCTGTTTCTTTTCTTGCAAAATCACATTATATGCTTGACTAAGGGTAGGCAATGGCCTCATCATGATCAGATTTTCATTGACAATTTTATGCACATCATTCAAACCAAGAAGAAATTGCATAAGTTATTAATTATCAATCATCTTGTGAACAACTTTCGTACTAGCACAATCTAAACCACAAGAGTAATGGCGAAAAGGTTTCTTGATTTCAATAAAATGGTCAGCAACAGAGAGAATGTTTTGAGAAATTAAACACAAATCCCTTTGTAGTTCAAAGATTCTAGTACCATCCTTGACCATATCTTTGTTCAAGTTCTAGCCAAGCGTCATGCGGAGTGGATGAAAACATAATGCTATCAGGTATGTTCTTAATTGTAGCATGCACAATCCAAGCAAGAACCATATTATCACAACTGTCCCATTGTGCTTTCAATGCAGGTGTTGAAGAATATGGTCTGGTGAAAGTCCCTCGCGCAAAACTGAACTTGTTTTTGCCAATCAAAGTAACCACCATAGCTCATTTCCAGTGGCCATAATTGTGTCCATTAAGAAGATCACTGACTAGAACATTGTTAGGATTGTCAGAGGGATGCAAAAACAGAATGTGAAAAGGATTTGTCAAGAAATCTTGTGCCATTCATGAATCAATCAGGAAATAACTTGCAATCTTGATTGAACAACCACAAACAAGCCCTCACCTAATCTAAATCTTGATCAAACAAAATCAAGAAAGTTGAGAATCAAGAAAAAAACATAACCGAACAGTCGATTGAAGGAGGAAACAGAAAAAGGAATTAAGAAGTGTTACTCAAATTTGAATTTCCTGCTCTGACACCATGTTAAATTTTTTTAATATCAATTGGATTATTAACAAAGACTCATGTATATAAGCTCAAATGAGGTTCCACCTCAAAACCAATCGGCAATAGGTAGAGTAATTCACAACCTTATATACATCCTTTAATTTTATCAATATGAGACAACACCCACTTTGATATTCTATCATTTTTATGAATGTGGGATAATACCTACTTTCATATTCTTTCATTGTTATCAATATGGGACAACACCCACTTTTATACTCTAACACGTCCCCTCACGTGGGGGCTACTAATAGGCCTAACATGTGCACACAATTTTAATCAAACGAGAACGGTGGGCAATCAAGATCGAGCAACGTACCTTGCTCTGATTCCATGAGACAAGATGAAGATCTCCATGAAGGAGAAAGAGAAAGAGAGAGGATCAAGAAATGACAGAGAGAATGTATTTTCTACATTAGTGAATGCATGAATGAATTAGTTACAACCGATATTCTGTTATATATAGACAATGCTAGCTAGGAAGTGTGCTGAGCTATCTGAATATGCTGAGTGGGCTTAGGAAGGTGGTTCAACAGAACAAATGTTATTTTTCAAAAAAAAAAAAAAAAAAAAAACTCATCCTGAGTTAAAGTTCGTAGCTGATGTTGAAAGTCTTTAAAATTATGGTAAAAGCAAAGATATAAATATCGTATTGGTCATCGTATCATTTTTTCACTCGGACGAGAAATACCGTATTTATATATCATTGTACTAGGCTCGCACCGTTTTGAATTTCAAAACAGTTAAAAAAATCAAAAGTAAAAAAAAAATTGAAATTTAAGTGCACCAAGTGATATTTGACTGGAAACACTAGTACCATCTAATAATTGGCGGTATAGAGCAGCATTAACCGGTAAAAACCTGAACAGTAGATTGTACCGTTTCTTGACCAGTGTGATATGTTTCAGCTAATATTGAGCGGTGTGATATGTATCTACAATACTCAATAAAAGTCATTTTTTGGGGGGGGGGGGGTGCGGATATACAAATTGCGGCAAGATTTTGAAAGCCTACGCCTAGCGCAATGAAGTTTCCACCAAGGCATTAGAACACTCCATTATCATTTTGTCAAAGGTGACTATCAATGTTGCTTCAAAAGGAGTAAGCAATTACTGTCGCTATCTCAGCTGTGGTATTGACGGCTCTAAGAAATCGGAATACGAGAGCCCTCATCTTGGGATGGGGTGATAATTTTTGGGCAGCTTTACGTGGCTCAAACATTGGCTATTTGACATACATAGAAAATATAATTTTCTTATCTATATTTTATGTCATGTTTGATTTATTTACTTTGTTGCATTTTTTTAAAAATTTTTTCCTGCTCTTACGTGTTCAAACCCAACAGAGAATACATGATCGATTTAAAAGAATCTATATAATTAACTGGAAAATTATTTTACTGTGACTGATAAAACAAAGGAAGCCACCAAAAAAAAAAAAAAATCTTAATGCAACTTAAATTACTCGTACTTCATCTTCATCTGGTGATCATACTTGTTCAATATATAACACAAGCAAATATGTGAATCAATTTCATTGGCTGCGGCCAGAACGTACAACTGGTAGAGAATCGTAATCCTTTTGCCAAACTAGCACATATCTAATAGATTGGTCCCTCAACGTGTTCGACTATTCTAACCACAATTTGATTCCGTTCCCCCCCCCCCCGACACTAATGAGATTTTAACTTAGTAGTTAAAACAGAAGTTTTGGATTTGTATACTTTAGATTTCAGGTTTGATTTTCCCCTCCTTTTGTTATAATTGTATTATACTATCTTTTGTGGCTCTTTTGAACCAAAAAAAAAAAAAAGCTAAGTACTAGCTAATATGAGTTTAAGTTGCTAAAATGATGCAAAACTATTGATCAGGGGTGCATCAATGACTAATTAAGAAGATAATTTTGGGACCAAAAAAAAAAAAGCGAAAGAGAAAGATAAAAATGGAATGGTGGGAGTAGATTAATTATATACAAGCTTTTCGAACTCTAGCAGCGTACCCCAGTTGTTCTTACGCTGACAATTTGATTTGAAACGAAATAAGCTTGCTTGCCTGTATATATCAAACGTGGTGGAGAGTAGCACCTTTATATAGCAGCTTAAAGGTAGCTATGGCGATGGCATTAAATGAGGAGGAGTGCTAATTCAAAATTTGTTTTGCCCTTGCCTATGTATGCTGACGCTCTACCATGCACAAAGTGTAGGTGCAACGCTTAAAGGTACCTGCACAAAGTTTACAGGTATACAACGTAACCCCACGCTCTATGGCGAATCCATGCATTGTTATCAGTAGTTAATGCTGATAAAGACGGGAGAAAAGTAGAGTTTGTTATCAATATTAAATCCAAACGTACAAAATACCAATAAAAAAGGCAAAAGCAAAAGTAATAGAGGTCAGGGTACACAAATCAGTGGGATGGGGAGGTGTCACCCAGGTTTGATCCCATGTGGAACTGATGACCTCGATGACCAATGGCTATTTAATCAGCTTTTGGTGGAGATATTCATATTTTAATGTACAACAAGGTCATTTAGTGATGAAATAGGAATATCAACTATGCTAATATATGGAAAAGTAAGCATATATGCCTTGGAGCAAGACACCACTAGCGTCTTGCATTTATAAAAGTTCACATGTTAAATTATTTAAAATCATCAAATTTTGAATATAATTTTCAGGCTTAATTATGAATTGTAAAACCCTAGTATTTGTTGGCTAAATCGATGGATGCAAAATGACACCTTAATTAGATCAATCATGTCCACGAAAGTATATCATGCGTGTAATTTTCTGATTGTGGAAAAATATTGATAACAAGATGGATTTATGCAATTTATAAGTCGTATCATCCTTTCACTATACAATGATACCATTTTCAAAAAATTCAATACACAATAATATAATTTTTTAACCCAAGCGTGTAATACCCCGTCACTTAATTAATCACATTTAATTACTTTTAATTCTTGTATTAGTTACATGGTTATGATTAATCGAAGTATTCTATTCACTACAAGAAATGTTGCATCTACCCATGCTTAAATTTGTCTCTTTGCACACTTATATATGTGGCAGGGCATATTCGCCACGCTTAAGGTAAGTATGCATAGGGTATCAGTAGGGAAAAATTCGCCAAGCATACTAAGCGTGGCCGATAGTGCAGTACCCATGCTTATAACCATGAAGGACTACGCCATCTACCATGCTTATAGGTGTAGATAGGCTACCCTCGCTTGTATCCGTGGCCAGAATATTCTTTGAGAGAAAAATCATTTTGACCACTCCCCCACTTATAGGTGTGGCGTTAAGCATTTGATAACTAACTTTCAAATGCTATAAACAGGTAACTAATTTTGGTGGGAAAATTTTTATATACAATAAATAAAAAGTCTTTGTATTAAAAAAATGCAAATAGTTTATGTTCACAAACATATTTCATATATATATATATATCTATATATATATATATATATATATATATCTATATGTATATATATATATATATATATATATATATATATATATATATATATATATATATATGTATGTATGTATGTATGTATAGATAGATAGATATATATATAGAGAGAGGGAGAGAGAGAGAGAGAGAGAAATATATATGTATTTGGTCATAATGTAAGTGATATAAAAAGTATGACAACTTTAATTATAGCCATAAACAAATTGTCATCAAGTAAGTTCCAAAATAACTAGTATTCAGCCACATAACAAAAAGTGCGAAATTGAATTCAATATGCATGTAAAGTATGCATCCACTACCTAAAAGTTGAGTTTGTTTAAAATACACACATATAAGATTGGAAGAAAAGAGAACAACTGACGTGGTATAGAACTCCAAAACTTTAAGTGTACACTTCACAAATCCAAACTTGATATTTGATGCTATGATATGCTGCCCTTGTTTCAACCTGAAATCACCAAGCCATTACATTAGAGTTAAGTACAACAAATAATGCTACTAATAGGAAAAAAAAATTTCTAAAAAGATTACAAGATGGAATATCTATTAGCCTTCATAACTAGGTACTCCCTCTCCAAAAACATCATGTAATATCCTTATACTTAGGTTTGTCTTTTTAGTAAATTCTCTTATTTTGAAAAAAACAATTTAGCAAAATTCCGCCTAAAACTTGACTATTTTCCTTTTAAAACATGTCATAAATATAATAAGAACCTATTCACAATCTCAACTGCCACATGCCGGAGCAAATCAACTCAATAGGCCACATGCCTGGAGTATCCAACACAAATCCAACTCATTGCCATGAATAAATCCAAGAAATCGAACAAGCCAGATAGGATATTTCAATGTACAATGCAAAACAAAGAACTAATTACCATAAACACACGTAATGTAAAATTTTTAAACTAAACTCACAATGTTCACATGTTGCAGTCTCTCAAGTAACACCTTGTCAACCATCTGGGGATCAACTTTGTAATTGCATGTGTTCAATACCTATCGTAATTATATGTTCAATTTGTCAACATGTGATTGAATCTATCAAACTAAAATTGAGAAGACATGAAAGATAAGATCATATTTACCATGTCCGCAGGATAACAAAGCGTCAAAACCTTCTTTTCACCACGAGCGTACTTTCTAATTGAATCAGGATTCTTTTTCATCACCTTTTCTGGTATCTGCATCACTTCCTCATAAGTCAACTAGCAAAATGTGTATATGTTCATGAGGATTTGCATAGAACATGAATGGTGTAGAATATTTTTTTAAAAAAATGACATACTGGATACACCACATTTGACTTTGGTCGCTTAGAATTTCTCTAGCAAAGAAAATAAATAAATAAAGACATCATAATCATATACGCAATTGACATATCATTTAGAATTACAAATGACATATTTTGAAAAAATACCTTTTGATGTGAAGTGCCACCTTGAATTGAAGTGCCAGCTAAAGTAGGAGTTACTTCACCAGGAGTAGGTCTGCCATTACCATTAACAGGTTGCTCATGAACAAGAGTCCCTCCACTAGAAGTAAGATGCTCTATTTTTGTGGGATGATTTGATGGCTTCGGTAAATACTATTGGATAATAAATGTGAAATTATTATTATATAATAAAGAATGTGTTAAAATATATAATTGGTACATACTTGGATATTTTTTGGTGGTGGTTGTTTACTGGGCTCTACATTGATATGCTTTGATGAACTCGGCCATCTTTGAATTTCATTCGCTACATACCCATAAAAAAAATTTATTGATAGATAACACTATAATATAACTAAGCCAATAGATCTTTTACTTCCTAAAAAAAACACTATTACATGCCTACCCAACGCATGCGAGACTGAGAGGGCATCTCCAGACATGCATTACTCGTGGCTTCTCTGATCACATGGCGTATCATTGACCAAGTTTTGCAGTGAACCAGTACTCTATTCATAATTCATGTACATTAGACACGAAATAAGCAAAACTTATCAAATTAAACACATATATTGAAGTGCTACGTACTGATTCAGGTTGAGACTTTGTAGCTTGGGCAGCAACTTTAGCAGTCAAGGTATCAATTTAATTTTGTATGGTCAGCATTTTGTTGAGAACTTTGACTAACAACTTAGATTCACTCTTCTAATGCTTAGCGCGCAAGTCTTTCGTAGTCACGCCACTACCGAACCCAATAAGTTTTCCATGACTTTCATCACCCACTAGCTTACAGTAGACACATTTCTCCACCTTTAGGTATCTTCTGAGAACTTAACTTCAGAAGATCCATGTTTTTTCTTTCATTATAGTCATCGCCGATTCCTTGCAAACAAAACAAAATGAAAAGTTTAGATCATATACAAATTAGTACAATAAGATAAAATAAATTAGTCAGTGTCATTAAAGGGAGTGATGGCTAGAAGTGCCCCTCATATTACCACAAACTGTGTGGTAACAGGCTCATGAAAAGTCTTATCCTTTGTTTCGTGAGTCTCAACAAACCACTCAATTGGCCCTGGTTCCCTGTTATATTCCTCTCCTGAAACCATGACATCAGGGCATTAATAAATTATTAATAGAAAAGTTTGTAATATAGCAGGTTGTCGTAAAAAAATACAAAAACTTATAATACATACAAATTTATGCCGCTTAACTGCATAACTTTGTGATTTGCTTATGTGAGTATGCAAAAGCTTCCCTCTAGCTCTTTTACCAATCTCAGAATATTACTAAGCATATAGACGTCATATTAAGAAGAAAAAGTTTGCTAAGGTGGTTGTATTCAAATAATAAATGAGAAATATAAACATAATCGGTAATCAATAATAACTCTTACCTTAAACTTATCCAAAAAAGCAAAGATCCACAAATCCTTTCTTAACTGCTTACATTTACTCCAAGACGATGGAAATGGATTAATTTAAGGGAACACAGTAGACAAAAGTTCAAGCAACATATCAAAGGATTTGATTGACCACCCATGCTTGGGTTTCAAATCAAATAAATGCAAAAGTAAAGACAATTTCGAAAATTTCGACCCAGAAAATTATTCTTGTTCAGCTTGCTCAACTAGCCTTTTATATCCAGCATCTACAATGTGTTTGTCCTCCTTTAGCACGTCATTAGAATCAGGTTCATCATCAAATTCACCATACTCCCTGATCATAGGACCCCCAATATCAAACGCATTATTATCGTTATCATTTTGAATGCACCCCTGCTTATGTACCCCAAAAATATCATTCAACATTCCTATAGTATCAACATGAGCCAACAAATTAGGCTCATCATTGGTGTCACTATGCCTTCTACTACGGGGTTTCAAAATAGACGACATGAAGATTGATTCACCATGATGCACCTACTCTTTGTAACTTGGCAGGAATCCATTGAACATGAGATGATGTGTCATAACATCTCTTGTAAACCAACATTTTCATTCAAGCTTGCATCGATTACATGGGCACATTATGACTTTTTTAAAAATGTCTCTCTCTCTCTCTCTCTCTCTCTCTCTCTCTCTCTCTCTCTCTCTCTCTATACACACATATATAAATATATACATTCATTTCTCTCCTTTTCTTTCAAAAGGGTGATTGTTTTAGCTGAAAGTTGAAGAGAAGTACTTGGAGGAATGTAATATATGTCTGAGGTCCTTAACAGAATATGAAGCAAGAATTGAGGTCCTAACAGGGCTTTTTACTCTCTCTCATCCTCCCCCTCCTGCAGTTATGTTTGGTGTGACATGTGAGTAATGTAAGGTTCAAAGTGCAAACGAACTTAAATAGGAATGAAGAAGCCATTTATTGATAGCGGTTACCTCATGAAGCTGGGGAAGTTCCTCAGTAGGAAATTGTTACGCATGGGAAACAAAGATTATATTTTGAATTGGAAGGGACAATCATAATAGGCGGTTATTTAGATAGAGAGAGGGAAATTTGGAGATAGCCAGTTATTTTAGGAGCAAGAACGATCATATGGGTCCTTCCTACTTAGCAAGATCTGCTTAGAGCGAATTAATCCAAGGATACACCATCATTGGAGGCTTTGGAGTAGAGAACACATATTACATTGAAACAGAAGACACAAAACATTATTTGAAAGTATTAGGTCCTTATGGTTCCAAGAGATAACAACTCATTTGGAGACAAAACTAATGCAGTCAACTGGACAACCCTATAGGAATGACCATGACTACTGAATTTGCACCCACCTTGCCTCATCGAGAACAAGTCTATAGTCATCTTTCAATCAATGACTAATATGGAAGAAGAATTTAAGCCCAACAAATTGCTTTGGTTAATCTTTCTTAGAGGATGCTTCATTCAGGGTCTCAATTTTAGTAACTTCTTTGAAAGGAAAGAAAAAGGAAATTTGTGATGACATACTAACCAACTTTGCAACATAAATCAAATCAAATTAAATCAAATCAAATGATTTAGGTTACACATTCTTTAATCTAATAGAGATGAACTTCCCACTTCACATTATATTACATTCACTCGCATTTAGACTCTTTTGTTGACAAGAGATTGAGCTAACAATTACCAAATACTGATATCTACAGCTTAGCCCCCTTGAAAGCAAGGAAAAGGATGCAAAAAGAGAAATCCCCATCTCAGCATGAACATACCTCAAGTTCACTGTGCATATCTTTAGCTTGTTCGAGTTTTCAGCAATAGAAATTTAGCAACTTTAGCAAATGTAGCAAAATTTGACAATTAGGAGAACAAATTGAGCAAACCAAATCAGATTTCATCAACAAATTTTGGCAAACGAAGATGTAGATTAGATGAAAGATTAAGGATTAGAGATCGAAAATGAAGAGAACTCACCGAAATTTCTGAGCATCGAAATAGAAGAGCCCAGCACTGAAATAGAGGTCGATGCTTGAGCCTGGAGTCCTCACCACCGAGAGCTATCGCCGCCGACATGAGCACTGCCGACACAACGCTTCACTATGAGGTGGAACTGAATGGCGAGGTTGATGAAGTCTGCGAGGTCTGAAAAGGGTGAAAGCCCTGTGCTTGAGGGAGATGAGAGCAAGGGCTATGCGTGAGGGAAATGAAAGCAGGGGGTGCGTGAGGGAGATGAAAGTAGGGCAAAGTGAGTTTGGCAGTCCAATTGTACTGAGAATAAAAAGCTTTGTTTTTTTTTAAAAATTCTATGGTATTGATATTCATTAATTTGGTGGTTAGTAAAATAAATTTTGAAAAATTAAAATATATGCCACCACACTTAATATCCATGTCAAGTATATCCTATTTACAAGATGTAAGGCACCACGCTTAATATGTGTGGACAAACCTTAATTATTTACTACCACTCTTATAATAGTGGTTATACTTTGCTTCACTTATTATGTGTGGGGAAAATATTGGATACTCATTCTCGCTTATTTCCTGCTACACTTAATTAAGTGTGGTTAAATAAGAGTTGATAGACGCAACATTTCTTATAGTGATATTGTTGCACAAAGCAACACTTGATCCAAGGAATTTTGATATCGCGGAATTTCCTTTAAGTATATGAGATATCAGATAATCTTGTAAACGTATATAATTTCCTACAGATATGCGTATGTACCCAAACAAGGCTGGAATTTATCGAGCTATAGTAATTTTATAGTAGCTAAGAAAATGAATGGAATTAGTGAATCGATGCTAGCTAAATGTATGGTTAATTTTGGATAACATGGAAAGAAAAAGAATTGGGGATAAGCATGCATTAAATTGACAAGACTTAGTAGTTATCGAATAAAAAAAATATAAATAAAAATAAGACAAATACAGGAATTACTAAAGTGGGAGATGGGCTCCCAAAATAGTATGTTGAGTCTTGTGAATATAACCACAAAGTAATTAAATAAAAAAAAGAGAATAAAGCTGCTCTACCTCTCCTTCTTCTTTATGCCAGCCGACCCCACTGACCTGCAGCTTTTGCCAGCCCACCCGTCGCACCACTAGCCCACGCTTCCTCCAGCCACCGTCAGCTATGGCACCACCCCCCAATCTCCACACTTCGTCCATTTCCACCATTATCTTCATTTGTACATGGTAATCAATCTTTTTTCCATCTTTTTGTTTCCATTGAATGTGAATAACATGAATATCCAAATTGTCCATGAGTAATTCATGTGGTTAGTGTGGTAATTTTTTCAATAAATTGAGTTGTATTACCTAATTGAATTCTTGAAATAAGTAATTGAGATGTATATTATGGATGAATGAACAAAGTATTTCAATTTACTTGAATTACTTCATGAGAATTACTTGAGTTTAGTTTGGAATTAGGTGCTTGTTTTAAATAATGTTGAAATGAGGATATGGGAATATTTGGTCTTTTAGCTTGTTACATGAGTGAAGTGATTGATGAAATTGGAAGTGAGAAACAAGAATTAGGTATTCGAGTTGTGCGATAGTGAAAGTCTCTACCCTAATTAGATTGGGTGTATGTCCATCTTGTTTAGGTAACTTGTGCTTGAGGAATTGAGTTGGGTTCTTTGTTAGTTGGAAAGAAGCATACATATCGGAGATTTATGGCTAGAATACATGTGGAACTAACTAGTGAAAAAATAGGTTTTTAGTGAAAGAATATTCTTAGTTAAGTGTTCAAGTTAATGTTTAATGAGAAGTTGGAGGCATAAAAATAAGTCACATTGGTTGAATGAGCTAGGCGCACTAGTTGGTTTAAATATCTAGTTAAGAGGTTTGTGCAGCATTTGAGTTCATAAGTAGCTAATTCAATTAATCAATAGGTATTGACTGGATTAATTGTTTTTTTTTTTGTTGCGCTTAAAATGACAAGTTCGAGACTAATATACATAGATGAAACAACCTTGATAATGAAGGGAAAAGGGTTATTTGAAAGCAAAAGTGCGGGAGTAAGGTATGTAGCATAGGTACTTGGGGTTTTAAGGTCAAATGAGATTGCTAAGGGCTATAAGAGTTGCTAACTAATTTAGTCGAAGCAACTCCGATGTGTACAGGGCTCAAATTACATTCAAGGGGCAATGATTGAACAACGGCAAAATTACATAGTAAAGGAGCACATTAGTATTTATTTGATTAACTGAATTATAGTAAAGAGAGGAAAAGTCCCTTGAGACGTTTCCTAAGCGGAAATTCAGAATATTAGTCTGTTAGTTTATAAGAATTTGATAATTGAAAATATATTGTTATTATAGCATAAAGATTTATGAAACTGGATTCTCATGAGCATATAACTTGAATTAAGTCTTATAAAAAGAATGGTCGTAAACTGTGGTTTAAAAGACAATATTTGATTTTTACAGGTAAGTTTCTACTTACGCTCTTCTGAGATGTTTAAAATTTACATTTCCTAATGTTAATAAGTTTTTATTCGGTTGTTGGAACCTTAGGACCCATTTCATTGTTCATCATTAAAACGCAATGTGCAATGTTCAATGTTCATAATATCTGCTAGCAAAATTCACAGTTTAGACCTTAAATGGGAATAGTTCATTGTTTATTAATGCCATGGCCATTGTTCATACGTTTGGGTCCTTGTCCAGTCTGAGAAACAATTAATTTCAAAGTCAATGTTAAATGCATTGTTCCTTAAAGGACATTTAAAAAACATAGTCTTAAAATTGTGCGTATGATCACTGGCTCCTTGCAAATAGTTGTTGACTGTACAAGGGTAACGTATTGCACTGCAGCTCATTTTCCTATTGTTTTGTGTTTTCAAACTGATTTAGGGAAGGAGAGGCAACTTAATGTTAAACTAGAACCTGCAGAAGCCAAGGGTCCAGAAGAAGTGGGTTAGGGCAGTAATTGCTAATTCTCTACCCTGGTTGGTCATTTTGGAGGGCTTAGAAACTGGCTTATGTTTTGCACACCATTACAAGCACAATGAAATGTAAAACCATTTTGGTACAACTAGATCATTGTGTTGTCCCTACTTTGGAATGTTTAATAGCAATCTTAGACCTTATTTAGTGTGAATATTGTAACTAGTGGGTACTGCTTATTTGGTCGACTCTAAATCTTTATCTGCAGCCTTGTCCCTATGGAATGGTGGTAATTCCGTCACTCGATAGCACATTTTGCTGACTCATACTGCTTATTAAGAAAGGCATTCAGAAGGTGGTTAAGCTGGCGCATTAAAGAAGTGGTATTAAAGTAAATATTAGGTAATTGCATGACCTTTGAAGGGGAGCCTTGGAGCAATAATAAGGTTGTCTCTATGTGACAAAAAAGTCACGGGTTCAAGCCTTAGAATTAGCTACTGACAAAGTCAGGATAGGCTGCTATAATACACCCCTTGGGGTGGGGCCCTTCCTCGGACCCTACGTGAACGCGGGATGCTTGTGTACCGAGCTGCCTAGGTAATTGCATGACCAAATTAAAACCATTATTTGCAGTTTGGACTGCTAAGGCCTGAGGAATGCATAAGTAAAGGAGATAAATTCATAAGAATGAGGTTGGTTGTTTGAGGAATGAGAAAGTAAGCCCAGGGTTGGCGAAGATGTGCGAGATTCAATAAAATGTGTACAGATAGGTATGTATATGGCTATGTTTGATTGCTCGCCTCACTTACATATGCATATTATGGCAATTGGGTTTGATGGTGATGATAGATGGTGGGACAGGATGCTTTTGTAGTGGCACCCCCTGAGAACCCTCAAGAACCCCCACTTACCCTAGAACTCCCCAAGAAGAAGAAGATCTTTTATCCCCATCGCCACTTACCCTAACGTACCAATTGATATAGAGGAATATGAGACTGACATATACGATATCTAGGCCGGGGATGACAAGTATGATATCTGTTGAAGAGGAAACAATGGTGATTCTAGTGATTTATATAGCATCATGAGTGTGATCAACATTCCTGAGCCCCCTTAGGTGATAGAAATAAGCTCGAATGGGACTGACATAGATTCATGGAGCTTGAGGTCTGAAACTAGTCATATGAGTGACCCAGATTACAAGCTAAGGGGATAGAATAGGAAGAGGAAGCATGAAAACAATTTGAGCACACAAGGTTACTAAGATGATAGATTAGGGAGTGAGTTGTGGATATATGTAAAAATATGAAAATGTAAGGTAGCATGTTGACAACTAATCCCTAGGGGGGTGGGATTGAAGGTTAGCAATGGTATAGGACTTCAAGTTATAGGGTTGGAGTAGTATTTGATTTGACCTCACCCATCCAATTTGCTTTAGGAGGTGGGCCTTTTGTACATTTACCATGAAGACTATGCTTCTGGAAGACTTATGTAATATATGTTATGTTAAGTTAATGAATGCGCGTAAGTTTTATGTATGAGTATAGAAATTATTAAAACTACTTACAAATAAAATTACCAATAATGGAATCTAGAATAATATAATAACACAGTCTGGTTGGTTGCACTTATCTGGCCAGCATGAGCAACAAAGGTAATAAATTATAGCAACATGAAAAGACTAGCATATGAATAAATAATGACGATGAAAGAATATGAACATGTAACAACAAAGGATATGAGTAAGTAAGAGCTAATATGTCTACATATATGTTTGATAGAATGGCATATCCAAATGCTAATGTTTTGGAAAATAACCTGTAAAGAAACATCATAGAACCTATGTCGGCCCACTCCATCAACCAAAATTCCCTGGTAGTCACCCCTCAAAGGATTCCAGAAGTTGTTAGTTTACCCTCAAACCCTGAAAATGTCAAGGGTCAAAAGGTGCTACTGGATGACTTAGATTCTGAGCTAATAGCAAAGATTGTGGCTGAAGTGATAAAGAATCTTAAGGGTTCTGGATCTGAAAAGGACAAAAAGGAAAATAAGTTATTTAATAGGGTTGTGAAACGGAATCCAAAAACATATGATGGCAAAGAAGACCCAATGTTATTGGAAGAATGGATCAGACAGATGGAAAAGATATTTGAAGTTGTGAAAGTTCCTAATTATAGATGTGTGACTATTAGGGCCTTCTATCTTATCGGATAAGCTAACATCTGATGGGGAACGATTAAGTCCATCTTTCAAGGTTCTGAGGCCATTTGTGGTAGGTTTAGCAAGGCATTGTGAGCAAAGTTCTATTTAATACACTTATAAAAGCAAAAATAGAGGGAATTTCACCACTGATCGAAAAGGAATGCTAAGATCTAAAGAATGCCTAGCATCTTATATTAGGAACCAATTAGTGGGCCAACCCGTGCAAACCAGCCACGAATTATATGAGCATGCTGCTGAACTCGAACGAGTGAAAATTGAGTTAAGAATGGCTAATTAGGCCGACCCTAGGAAAAGGCGCAATGAGAAAGGCACTCAGCCCAAGGGACTTCATATAAGAAACCTACTAACATGACACCAAAACCTCAAGGACCAGCTCCCACTAGGAAGCAATGCACCAAATGTTATTGTACAATCCACAACACTTAGAATGTAGGGTGGGAACAAATCGTTGATTTTGGTGTAGAGATGCGAATCATTTAATTGCTAACTACCTTGCTAGATCTAACTTGCCAAGTAAGGGTCTCGGTCTAGCCCCTAAACATGGTAAGACCTTTGTCCCTGTGACTAGTTGCCATGTGGGCGGAGTTTATGTGAATAACAGGAGGCAAGATGAGGACTCAAGAACGGTTGTGACTGGCACGCTTACTTTTAATTCAACACCCCTTGTCATTTCATTTTATTCTGGAGCTACACATTCATTTATTTCATCAAAAGTTGCATCTTCAGTAGGGGTGGAACTAGGGTTGAGTAGAGCCAAGTGACATATCCTTTTTCATAGAACCGGGTCCAAAAATCTGGACCTGGTCTAGGATTTCTGGAACCGGCTCCAGGATTTTCAGAATCGGTCCTGAAACCGGTGAGGACCGAGTCCAGAACAGGGTATCTGATTCTTAATTTTTTCCTATTTTGTTTTATTTCATTCAAAATTTTGGCTTGTAGTTATGATTTTATGAGAGAACTAATACATCTAATAAGTTAGCTAATTGATCATTTTGAAATTAAATTTAATTGAGAGGCAACTAGACATTTACCCTGCATTAAAATCCAATTGGTTAGCTAATAAAAAGCATTTCATTTTATACAAGCATTAAAAAAAAATCTTCTCATAGTATTATGAATTAATAGAAAGGTTTAGTGATATCAACATATAGTGGCAATTATGATAACATCGGAACAATAACACCCAATGTCAATGGGTAATCGAGTAACTCAGATATTCTTTTAAAAAACTGATTGGTTCATGTAACCGGTCCGATTCCTATTCTAATGTTTAGGACCCGGCTCTGAACCTAATTGCAACTGGTTCCAGGATTTTGAAACAAGTCCTGAACCCAGCTAAATCGAGTATAGGAATGGACCCAACGGGTCCGAACCGGGTCCGCGCATGGAATTTGGTACCCGATTTTTTTGTTCAGTCCTAGATGGAACCTTATAAACACCCTATGGATTCATATGTGAATTTATCCACAGGAAAAATGGTAAAGTGTAGTGTTATGTATGAGAATTGCCCAATTACTCTAAATCAAGAGGAGTTAGAGGGCAATTTGATACAGTCAGATTTATCAGAATTTGACATAAGTTTAGGAATAGATTGGTTGTCGAGGCATGGAGTAAAGATTGATTGTCAAAAACAAAGAGTATCCTCAGAAGGAAAAGGGGGATGAAAGATGTATTTTTGGGAAACTATAGTAGCAAAGAATGTCCTATAATATCCATGATGGTAGCCAGGAAATTAGTTAGATAGGCGTGTGAGGTGTACCTGTACTGTGTTACTAAAGACAGGAAAAAGGAAATAAAACTTGAGGACATTTCGGTGGTTAGAGAATTTCCATATGTACTCCCGAAAGAAATCCCTAGTTTAGCACCCAAAATACATAACTTTGAAATAAAGTTGGAACCAAGAGCACCCCCTATCTTGAAGCCTCCATATAGGATGGTCCTAGTGGAGTTGAAAGAATTAAAAGGGCAAATGGAAGACTTGTTACAAAGGGGTTATATAAGACGAAACATGTCTCTATGGAGAGCACCAGCACTATTTGTGAAGAAAAAGGATGGAACGTTGAGATTATGTATAGATTATAGAGACCTGAACAAGATAACCATAAAGATAAGTACCCATTATCTAGGATTGATTATTTATTTGATCACCTATAGGGAATGGGAGTCTTCTCAAAGCTTGATCTTAGGTTGGGGTACCACCTATTTAGAATCAAACCAAAGGAAATCCTTAAGATGGTGTTTAGGACTCACTATGGTCATTATGAATTTACGGTGATGCTATTTGGATTAACCAATGCTCCTTCATCCTTTATGAATTTAATGAACTGGGTGTTTCAGTTGTATCTAGACAAGCTTATAGTTGTTTTCAGTGATAATGTCCTACTTTATTCTAAAACCGATGAGGAGCATACTGAGCATTTGAGAATTATGCTACGAACCCTAATGGAGCACAACCCTTATGCTAAATTATCAAAATGTGAGTTTTGGATGACATAAGTAATTTTTGGGGCATGTGATCTCTAAAGAATGGATTAATTAAGGTGGAGCCATAAAAAGTAAAAGCAGTTATTGAATGGCTAACGCCTACTAAGATTACTGGGATTCGGGGTTTCTTAGGCATGACTAGGTATTATAGGCAGTTTATGCAAGATTTCTCAAGAATTGTCATGCCCCTCACTAACCTACTAAGAAAGACCATGAAGTCTGATGGGAATCATAGGTGTAAAGCTGACTTCTAGGAACTAAGGCACAAGTTCACTACTGCACCAATCTTAGCTTTACCAACAAAAGGAGGAGAATTGATCATCTACAGTGATGCTTCTAGATAAGGTATATGATGTGTGCTACTACAAGAGGGAAAGCTCATAATGTATTCTTCTAGCTGAAATCGTACGAGAAAAACTACCCCACCCATGACTTGGAATTGGTCGCGATGCTTTTTACACTAAAAATTTGGAGACACTACCTCTATGGTGGCCCTTATAAGAATTTTACTGACCAAAAAAGCCTCAAATATATCTTCACTCAAAAGGAATTGAATCTAACGCAACATAGCTGGTTAGAACTTCTCAAGTATTATGACCTCCAAATACAATACAACCTTAGAAAGACTAATATAGTTGCCGATACATTAACTCGAAAAGCACATCATAGTGTGAACGTTGTGATAATGGTGCGACCAGAGATTTTGAGAAATTTGAAAAATATAGCCATAGAACTTGTGTTACTGCAGGAACCTGGGTTGTTTCTTGGTAGCATATTGGTTCAACCTTTGGGTGGAGCAACATGAAAAGAGACATAGCTGAGAATGTGGGTAAATGTCTTACCTGTAAGAGAGTCAAAGCTGAGCATCAACGACGTAGTGCTCAATAGAGACCATTGGAAATTTCTAAGTGGAAATGAGACTTTATTTCACTAGATTTCATAATAGGGATACCTCTGACAACATCAAGGAGGAATGTCATTTGGGTAATAATGGATAGACTCACTAAGCCAGCTCATTTTGTAGCAATGCCTAATTTTTAGGAAGTAGACAGGTTGGCTCAAATTTACGTTAGTGAAATGGTGCAGTTACATGATGTACCTCAAGATATTGTCTCAGACAGAGACTCAGGGTTTCAAGCCTAATTTTGAAAGGCTTTACCCCCTCCAAAAAAAAAAAAACCTTTGGTACAAAGTTATAGTTTAGCAGTTCCTACCATCTCAAGATAGATGGATAAACAGAAAGAGCAAATTAGATCATTGAGAATATGTTACTAGCCTCCGTATTAGATTGTCAAGGAAAATAGTAGGAGTATTTACCCAAAATAGAGATTTCGTATAATAATAGCTATCAAAATACTATAAAAATGACCCCTTTTGAAGCATTATACATAGAAGATGCAGAAATCCCCTTTGTTGGAATGATTTAGAGGACACTTTAATTTTAGAACCTGAAATGATTCAAGAAATGGTGGAGAAGATCAAAGTTATACAATGAAACATGAAAGCAGCACATGATAGGCAAAAAGCATATGCGGACCAAAGGTGGAATCCTTTGGAGTTTAAAGAAGGGGATAAAGTGTTTATGAAAGTTTCTTCTAGTAAAGGGGCATGGAGATTCATCATTAACGGAAAGTTACACTCGCAACTTGTTAGGCCTTATGATTATCATTGAGAAGATTGACCCAGCTACCTACTGCTTAGCCCTACCACCTGAACCACAACATGTGCATGGTCTAACTCATACAATAGTTTATAAACTCTTGGCAGTTGAGGTTGACGGGTTAACTTATGAAGAACGACTCATGAAAATAGTTGACTAAAGAGTAAAACAACTTCACAATAAGGCTACACCATTAGTCAAAGTTGTATGGACCTATCATGGAGCCCCTGAGGCAATTGAGAAACTAAAGATGAACTGAAACATGCGCCACACCTCTATCTTCTTCCTTCTCCCAGACCTAACCCCCAGCCCCATTCATCTCTCTCTTCTTCTTCTTCTTCTTCCTCCTCTGCTACCCACCATACACGTAGCTCAAGCACCCGAATTCCACCATGTTTTCACCTCACCCAGCTCAAAATTCCTTAGATTTCACCTTCCCAACATCAAACAAGCCCATCGTTGCAAATTTTGTGCAGAATCAGAGAGAGGCCACCACGTTTGTGGTCGATTTGGGTGCTGTTTTAAGGCTTCAAACGCGTGCCCGAGTATGGCCATGACATCTAGCTTTTAGCTACTTCAAATCTTCTATAAATTAGGTGTGAATTCGCTACACTGAACACTCATTACAACCTCAAGTCAATCAGTAAGATTCTGGTCAAAATTGGGGTTCAAATTACGTGGTTTTGAGCATGGTTTGGGGTCTGTTCGTGTGGTCGGTGATCAAAGATCTGGGTTTTTCTAGCACTCAAAGTTGAGCCCAGCAGCCTTTGAACGAGCCTGTAGCTTGGAATCGAGGTGGCATTTCTCTTCTCCTAATTATTAGTATTTTTAATGAATTTTGCTGATTATAGTTAGTTTATGCTTGAATTTGAGTTAGTAATCAGTAATTTGAGAAATTAAAATTGAATTTGGGTAAATATGATGATGATGCTAATTTGGGTGTCTTGCATGTTGAGTTGATGCATGACTTTACTACCGGTCAGTTTGGAGAATTGTGGGACAGACAGAATCATGCATTAATGTTGCTGTTACATTGGTTAAATTAGGCCTAAAATTTTATTTTAGTGGTTGCACGTGAACGCTATGCTCTAGGTTGCTAACTGGGTGATTTGAGGTATTCGTAGAGCAAGTTGAATTTTGTTTAAATGTCATTGCTAAATCAGATTGGTTATGCTTAAATTCTATTTATGGCAATTAGTATGAATGCTATGCTTGTGTATGTTCATTTCATAAACTACTGATTGAATTATGGCAATATTGAACCGAGCTTGGTAGTTGGATGGCTTGAGGTGAAACTATAGAGTGATTCGAGGTTTTTATGGTTGGTGTTGTGTGAAGAGGGAGCCTGGATTTGATATTGACTGCAATCGTGTGGATTACAAGGTATACAGAATATTAGATTGATTCTGCTGAAACTGTTCCTACGAAGTGTTACGAATGTGCTACTTATGAACGCCTTCCCTCTTGAAATTGCCAAATGATGCTATACGATTGATTTGTGAACTTAGAAATCTTTAAAAAGGGTCATTAAAAGCTTGCTTTCATAATTGTAAATGTTTCTAAATGTTCACCAGTTGCCTGTTAGTTTGTTAAGATGTTGTAGCTTAAGAAGATCTTAAATCGTCGAACTACTCAGTGAATGACCCAACTGAATAGTCGATAGGTTTACAAAGTTAAACAGTAAACTAATAGCGATTTTGAAAATGTTTTGAGGCTTTGGTTTGTTTATGTTTGCTTCTGTGAGTTTAAAAAGGATTGAACCGAACTGAAAACGGACAACTGAAGGTGTTAATTACGAAACTTAGCTTGAGTTATATGCTAACCAATTACTTTAAGTTTCAAATTGCGAGTAGGTAGACACATTATGATTTTAAGATGCCTTTTATGTTGAAAATGAAAGAACCATAAACCAATAGTAGTGTTATGGGCTATTTTGCTAGACAAGCATGATTTTAATTATGTAAGTAACTATTAAAGAGAAATGATTCGTGATTCACTTGAAGGTGAAACTTATTGTATCTGACAGTAATTCCTTTTTAATAACCTATGAGGGTTTAATGTTATTTTAATGGCTAAGATAGTGCTGGGCAATTGGCCAGGCCTAGGGACTTAAACTCGGACGTGGGAATCCTAGAATACCCTGACGAGGGTATTGTTCGATGACATGTGATAAAACCTTAAGGGTGGAGACTGGACACAGGATAAGGCATGAGCTGTTGCCCGCACAGAGGATAATATCAAAGTTAGAGCTACTCTACTAAGTCATGTTTTAGCTAGATGTTATGTTATACCCTGGGCATAACGTGAGTTGTGAGTGACGACCTCACTTAGGGCGAGTGTAGATCTCCCTAGCCAGCACCCTATGAGATCTTATGCCTGAAAATAGAAGATATTTTCCCGATATATGAGAAAATGATTTGAATTATTACCAGCGTCGGTGTTTCAGGAACTTTTAGAAAGTAA
The DNA here is from genome assembly GCA_029747015.1 of Carnegiea gigantea. NCBI lineage: Eukaryota > Viridiplantae > Streptophyta > Magnoliopsida > Caryophyllales > Cactaceae > Carnegiea > Carnegiea gigantea. The sequence goes on from JAKOGI010001064.1 coordinate 95,472, forward strand.
ACTATTCTTTAAAGAGGCTAGTTTGATTTGTAAACTATTCTTTAAAGAGGCTAGTTTGATTTGCAAACTATTCTTCAAAGAGGCTGGTTTGATTTGTGAACTATTCTTTATATACAACATGAGTCACTACGTTTTCAAAATGTGTATTTAAAAGCTTTTTGCCCCATCCATATTGCTTGCTTGCTTATGTGCCTACATGCGTGATCACTATGGAAGTTTGGTTATTAAAGGGCCTCAAAATGAGCTTGAGTGGCTCAGTATGGAGTTTAGAGTTGATGATATTTCCTTGGGGATAATGATTACCTAATATGATAGTAATATACAAATGTTATGTGACTACTACTTATCATTATTACCTGCAAATGGTTTTGGTTTTTAAGGAGTTGAGAAATACTCACTTAGCATGTGGTAGCTCTTCCCTTTCCTTATTCCTTTTCCAAGTCCAGTCGAAGTAGGTATAAAGGTTGTTTTTGATGTTATTTTGATGCCGACCTGTCAGAAGCCTTTTGCCAGTCTCAGTTGCATAGTTGCTATGAAGTGTTCAATCCTTTACTATGTTTGTAATTATTTAAGCTCATCACTGAATGTGTAAGCATATAGTCTGCTCTGTACCTTTGTATATAATGGTATGACCCTTGTGTTTGGCTGGTATGAATGTTAGTAACCCCGGTAGGTGTCCCATGGTGATGAATCTAGTCATCATATGTTTTGTTTTACCATATTATCAATTTACATGTACCCTTAGTTAAGCTAAAACCAAAAAAAAAAAAAAAAAAAAGAATGCTGCAAGAACAGGGGAAACTCTTGCAGTTTTATTCCAGAACATCTATCTAAATGCTAATGACCTTACTAAACCTCAAAACCCTTAGGGATTTCCTTCAGGAATCCTAGCGGTGTGACTCCTCCTCGAGTTGGAGGTGTTACATGATTAATCAGAGTAGTGAGCCACATATTATTCTATTGTCAAACAAAGCAACGCTTGATCAAAGAAACTTCGATATCGCGAAATTTACTTTAAGTATATGAAATCTCGGTTAATCATATAAAAGTATATAATTTCCTATAGATATGCATTTGTACCTAAGCAAGGTGGGAATTTATCGAGCTATAGTAATTTTTAAATAGCTAAAAAAAGGAATGGAATTAGTGAATCGATGCTAGCCAAATATACTACCAATTCTGGACCATGTGGAAAGAAAAAGAATTGGAGATAAGCGTGCCTCAAATTAACAAGACTTAATAATTATCAACCCAAAAAATAAAAACAAAAACAAAACAAATAAAAGAATTACCAAAGTGGGAGATGGGCTCCTAAAATAGTGTGTGAAGTCTTGTGAATATAGCCAAAAGTAATTGAAAAAAAATAGAAGAAAGCTCCTCTGCCTCTTCTTCTTCTCTCCGCCAGCCAACCCCACGGACCTGTAGCTTTCGCCGGCACCTGCAGCCGTCGAACCACCGGTTTGCGCTGGCACTCGTGCTTTCTTCAGCAATCATCAGCCACTACACCACCACCGCCCTAATCTCCACACTTCATCCACTTGCACCATGATCTTCATTTATACATGGTAATCAATTCTTTTTCCACCCTTTTGTTTCCATTGAATATGAATATCATGAATATCCAAATTGATCCATGAGTAATTCATGTGGTTAGTGGGATAATCTTTTCAATAAATTAAGTTATATTGCCTAATTGAATTCTTGAAAGAAGTCATTGAGATGTATATTATGGATGAATGAACAAAGTATGTTAATTTACTTGAATTGATTCATGAGAATTGCTTGAGTTTAGTTTGGGATTGGTGCTTGTTTTGAATAATGTTGAAATGAGGATATGGGAATATTGTTGTCTTTTGGGTTGTTACATGAGTAAAGTGATTGATGAAATTGGAAGTGAGAAAGAAGAATAGGGTATTTGGATTGTGCGATTGTGAAAGTTTATACCCTACTTAGACTGGTTGTATATCTATCTTGTTTCAGTAACTTGTGCTTGAGAAATTGAGTTGGATTCTTTGTTAGTTTGAAAGAAGCGCAAACATTACAGATTTATGTCTAGAAATAGATGTGCATCTAACCCGTGAAAGCGTAGGGTTGTAGTGAAAGAATATTCTTACTTAAGCGTTCAAGTCAATATTCAATGAGAAGTTGAAGGTCTAAAAATGAGTCAGATTGGTTAAATAAGCCAGGTTGATTAGTTGGTTTAAATGTCTAGTTAACAGGTTCGTGTGGCATTTGGGTTTATAACTAGCTAATTGAAGTAATCAATGAGTGTTGATTGGATTTTTTTTTTTTTGGTTGAGCTTAAAATGAAAAGTTTGAGATTAAACAACCTTTATAATGAAAGGAAAAGGGGTAATTTGAAAGCAAAAGTGTGCGAGGAAGGTGTGTAACATGGGAACTTTGGGTTTTAAGGACAAATAAGATTGCTAAGGGCTATATGAATTTCTAACTGATTTGGTTAAAGCAACTTTGATGTGTATGGAGCTAAAATTACATTCAAAGGGTGATAGATGCTTAGAATGCACTCCATTTTAGGGGCATTTTGCCGCATTTTCTAGGAGAATTGTGTACTTTATGCTATAATCTATAGTCATTTTCCAATTTTATGTTTAGGTATGGTTCTTTTCTATCTTGTGCAAGTTTCTGGACCTTTTTACCCTTACTTTGACCCCGATTGAGTGCATTTAACTCCCCATGGATGCCCCCAGGTTGCCATGCCTATGGAGAAGAAAGAATAACCATGGAAGGCTAAGCCAAAGGCGACTACAGACCCTCCGTGGTGATGGCCATGGTCTGTGGTGAGCCTGAAAACTGCTGCCTCTTTGTTTTCCTTCGTCTTATGGCTGAGGATGGCTAAGTTTGTGCATAAATGGGGTTCTTTTTCATTTGCAAAGATAGAACACAAAAAACAAAAGCACCCTACTATCACTTTTATCTTTAGTTGTATGATTTTTTCTAGTTTTCTTTAGAGTTAGAAGAGGAGTTGGAGTGAAAGATTGGCAATTTGTGATTTGAAGTTTGGGAAGCCATTGAAGACCACCATTGTTGCTAAGTTTTTCTTCCTTTCTATTTTCTTCTTGAACTTTTGTTTAGATGTTGAATGCTTTCATTATGTGTGAGTAGTTTTCCTTAATCTAGGGTCTTGTTAGCCAAAGTATTGATGTTGGATCATTAATTTTTGATATTTGCACTCCATCCAATTAGTTTGATTGAATTCTATCTTGTGTATAAGTTTGCGGAACCAGATCACGACTTTCGCTCAAAGGGAGGATGAATCATTATATGAAGCCTGTGAGTGTTTCAAATACCTGTTAAGGCTATGTCCACATCATGGCCTTCAATGGAGGATGTTAGTGCAAGCTTTCCATAATGAAGTCACCCAACCGAGGAGGTCTACTATAGACGTAGCTAAAGAGGTACACTTATGAACAAGACTAAAGACGAGACTTGCAATCTTATTAAAGAGATGGCGCTGAATAACTACCAATGGTCTAATGAGATAAGCCAACCCAAGAGGGTTGGAGGTAAATTGAAGCTTGATGCTATTTCTATGTTTTCAACCAAGGTAGATGCTATGTCTCAAAAGTTAGAATGGTTGAATGTTAATTCTATTAGTTCAAGTGCCCCTTCCCCGTCATGTGAGATTTATGGGTCAGTTGATTATTTGATTATGAATTGTCAAGTTGAGAGCCCATTTGCTCCAGATGTAGTGAACTAGTCAACTATATTAATAGTTTTAATACTAGACCAACCAATGACCCATTCTCAAACACCTATAATTGTTGTTGGAGGAATTACCCCAATTTCTCCAATAGGTCTAATGGCCCTCCTATGCCTCAAATGAATTTTAGATCACCCCCTGGATTTCAACGACCTTAACAAACACTTCAAAAATCTAACATAGAAATAATGATGGAGAATATGCTTTTGGCACAGCGAAAACAAGATGAGTATATTAAGCAATTAGCCTCCAAGGTTGATATGCTTACTACTCATAATAAGATGTTAGAATCTTAAATTGCTTAACAAGCTACTTCTTCATCCACACCCCCAGGTAGACCTCCTCAAAAGCCCGAGGCAAATCCCCGAGAGCAATGTAACTATATTACCTTGAAAAGTGGGCATAGGAGTCTGCAGGTATGGAACTTGAGGAAGGTGTAGAGGTGTCCAAAGCCATAGGTGAGGAGAAAAAAGCTGAATTTATAATCCTACCCTTTAGAGGGGGGAGTAATGTGGTGATACCTGAAGACTTTTCCCCTAAACTAAAAGACCCACATAGATTCTCTATTCTTTGTATGGTCGATTGAGTGAAGTTTGCTAGGGCTTTGTGTGATCTTGGTGCAAGTGTTAGTCTTATGCCCTATCTGATTTTTGAGAAGCCTGGTTTACGAGAGTTGCAACCAACACCTATTTCACTTCAATTTGTGGATGGTTCCAAGAAGTGCCCTTTGGGTACTTTAGAGAATGTTCCCCTTAAGATAGGTGATTTTTATGTGCTTAATGACTTTGTCATCTTAGATATGGCCGTTGATGCATATACCCAGGTTCTTCTAGGGCGACCCTCCTTGGTCACTTCAGGTTGCAAAGTTGATGTGAAGAGAGGACATTTGACATTTGATATAGGGGAGAATCATGTTGAATTTGTCTTGTTTAAAAACTAAAATATCCCCTTTCCTTCATCTACTTTAGAAGAAGATGTGGATTTTTATGAGATTGGCTCATTTGATGATTGGTGACATGATGAACTGATAAGTGCTTAAAGTGTACGTCATTTTAGGGTCATTTTACTGCATTTTCAGGGAAAATTATATGCTTTTTGTGATAATTTATGCTCCTTTTCCCATTTTACACTCAGGTATGGCTCTTTTCATTGTTTTATAGGATTCTGGACCTTTTTACCGTTACTTTAACCCTAACTGAGTATATTTTGACTCTCCACGGATGCCTCTGAGTTGTCATGCCTGTGGAAAGAAAGAAGAATAGAAGAATAACGAGCCAGAGAGCACCACTGTCAGCCCGTGGTGGATGTCACAGTCCATGGTGTCTTCATTTCCAGCGAGGCTGTTTATTTTCTCATGGCTTTTCAACTTCTAAACAGTTTTTAATGTCATTTATCACAAGTGGCTGTTCGACTTTCAGGAATTTTACGATAAAAAGGGGTGTTTCTCAACCTCATATCCACCATCCCATTCCATTCCTTTTCCTCTCTTCAAGTAGATTAGGATTTTAGATTAGAGATAGTTAAGAGCAAGTAGAAGACGAAGATTCGCGAGAAAGCAAGATCGGGTTCTACAATCGAAAGATTCAAGCGTGCATTTTGGCTGAGCAAACTCTTCTCTCTTCTCTTCTCTTTTCTCTTTAGATTTATCAATTTAGAGTAGTTAGATGTTTAATTTAATCATGTGTGAGTAGTTTTGTTTTTGTCTAAGGATTTAGTAGTTTATGAAAGTATAGTTAGATAATATTTTAATCTATTCAATTGTGCTTATCTTCATGATTGATTTGATTTCATTCTATCAAGTGTTATTCATGTTATGAGTAAATATTTGGCCAAAATTTGCTTGCACAATTGAAATAATCAGGTGAAAAACTAAAAGGTAACATTTGGTTATTGGACTGCTCGATTAGACCTAACATAACGTCGTCTCAAAAGAGATATTTGCATGTTAGGAGGAAATAGAAAGTAATCGAAGATGTTTAATATGGATTAAGACAAATTAGTTCGAAAAAACGACTTTTACTTAGTTTAGGCAAATTTGGTTGAGTTTGAAAGAATAGACTAAGTTTCTTTGGATGGATTGTAATTCCTTGAGATTAACCGATTAGAGAAAAAGTACATGTTAATTGTTTTGATCCAATCACTTTTCATAACTTCATGAATTCCTAGACACTTTTCCTTAATTGATTTAGAATTAGCAAATTTGAAGTTGTTGAATCAAAAACCCTTGATTTAAGATTCGCTTAGCATATCTTGAGGGAATATAGCCTAATAGATCAATCTAGTCTCTGTGGGATCGACCTTGATGTGCTACAATGCCACCGTGCACTTGCGGGCCTATCATGAAACTTTTATGTTTGAATATGTTATATCTAAAGACCTCATCCTAGACTATGCTAAGGTGGAGTTCAGTGCGCCTACGCCACCTGACATGATCGAGGACAAGACTTATTTTACTAATAAAGTGTCCATGAGTGATTATTGTAGGTTCCCTCAAATAGTAGAGTTTATGCCTCAAATTGATGATATCAAGCATAACTTTGAGCTTGGAGTCAAACTTAGAAGTGGCCCGTCTGATGCAGCCCAATATAAATTCATTCTGTACACGGATCGAGCTAAATGGAATCATTTAATGGCAAAGAGTCCCGAACTTTTGAGATAATACCTTCTAATGAATGATTTGGATTTTGAGGTCTGTGATAAAGGCAAATTTAGAGATGTGGGGAATGCTATTGAAAGCCTATTGTTCATCACCTTTTCGATCCCGAGTCCTCCCAGAAGAGACAGTCGAGCTCTTGACTTTAAAAAATCACTTCTTGGGAGGCAACCCAAGTTGTTTTTCTTTTAGCTTTCTTTTCTTTAATTGTATATATGGTTTTATTTTTTATTGAAAGGAAAAAAAAAACAAATAGAAAACAGCATGAAAAAGAAAAAAAAAGCAAAAAGGCAAAAGAAGAGAAGGAATCAAAATTAGAGTGAGCAAAGAGGTGATAAGAAGACCAAAAAGTCATCAGAAAAATCACCAAAGAAAATAATAAGAGAGTTTTAGCCTTTATTCTAGAGCTCTCCACAAACCCCTCGTGGTATCCAAACCGATCCATGGAGAAGTTACTTGACAAACTGAAGAAAATTTGGAGACAAAGCTCACCACGAACTGTCTGTGATGGACCCCAAGGTCCGTGGTGAGACGCATCATCCATGGTCAAGGGTTTTACATGCCCTTTTGACTGAGCACCCATTTATATTCCTCATTTCTTCGTCCCTTCTCTCTCTAAACTCTCTCATTCTCTCTCTAAAACCTCCATAACCACCATCTCTAATACCTTCAATTTTTCATCATTTTATCTCTAATTTCTCTCCTTTCTTCCCATTTTCTTCACTTTTTCACTAAATCTTCTTACATTTTCTCATTTGTTGCTCTCTTTCTCTCACATTCTACCCATCTTCACACCCCAAGTTTCACAAATTCTATGTCAACCTCCATTCTTCCAAATTTTCTCTTTTTCTTCCATATTTTTCCCTATTTCACCTTTTTTTTCGTCAAATTCTGCATTCTTATTTCTTCTCTTTTCCATTTTTCACTTAGTTAGATGTTCAACTTTTCACCCATCCATTTCACCATTTTAATAGCGCCCAAAAAGAAGGCAAGAATCACCAAAAAGGCAGGAGCATCTAGTCAAGCACCCCAAAGAGCGTGCTGAACTTCCCGAACCTCAACAAATGCGAAAAACCAAGGCAATATCCCTAACTCCCTTAGTTTGACATATCCTAAGCATATTGCTAGATACAATAATTTGAGTAGTAAGTTGCTTGTTACTACTCGCTATTATGATGAGTATTTGTTGGCTAGGTTGGGTTTGTTGGATGATATCAATTGGTTTTTTGCTAGTGGAGATATGGGGTAATTTTTAGAGACTAGAGACCACACTTGTCGTGATCTCACTCTTGAATTTTTAAGCACATTGCATGTGGAGGTCACAAGGGGGCCTTATTGTCAAGAATGATACATAATCTTCTATCAAAATAGGGAGTTTTATGAACTGAACTTAAGTGCCTATAGTTGCATATTCAGTTTTCCACCGAGTATGGACTTATCATATTGCCATGTCCCTAAAGAATTTAACCTGAATGCATTTTGGCATGAAATTTCTGAGGATCATAGGTATGATAGAAGCAACTCTAAGGCACTGTAATTAGAAACCCTTGTATTCGAGCAGCCCAATGATTGCTTGCCTATGGTTTATTTTCGAGGTAGGATAGCTTGAATATACCCCACCTATTTGAGTTGTATTTCTTGTATAACATGCTCCAAGGTGATCGGCTTGACCCCGGTTTATCCTTGGTTAATCAGTTGTATAGTGCGGCCACTAGTTTGGAACATAGGATTGTTATTGGGGGCCGTGTTACCCCCATTGTTAGGTCGGTAGGAATAGAACCAAACCCTGATGATAGAGTTCCCGATTTCGGGCACTTAAACTTAGCAACTTTTGAACAACTGAAATTTTATAAGGTCAAGGCTGGGCGTGTTTGTTGGATTTATCCTAGGAACTGTCCCATGCCTCTACCTAAAGTCGAACGAACCACTCTATTGAACTAGGCCAATCTATACTTTTTGTCGGGTGACGATGAGTTGCTGCAACCCACACCACCTCCTCTCCCGCCTTACCTTAGGGCCTCTAGTTCATCCCAACCATCCTCCTCCTCTCATTGTACTAGTTTACATGCTACCCTTCAGTCTATTCAAGGGGAGAAAGCATCCCTTTGAGCTTACATTCACACTGAACATACTACGCTTTGTGAGTTTGTCCAAGAGTAGCATGATAAGCTCTATGGGATGATTGCCTCCGAAAACCAATGCTTCTAAGACTTTAGGGCTTGTTTAGAGACTCGGTGCGATTGGCATATTTCTCATCCCTACCCTCCTTCTTCTCCCTCTCCTTCTCCTTTTAAGTTCTTCTTTTCTTCCCCATTGATTTATATGTCCAGGCATTGAGGGCAATGCTTTGTCCAAGAATGGGGGAGTTATGTGTGCATATGTATATGTGATGTGGATGTGTGAGTAGTTTGCATTCTAGGTGTTGCATTAAGGAGTAGTTTGCATTTTTAGTTTATTATTTCATTTTTCTTTCTATTTTTAGGTTTTTTTAGGCTTAGCTTTGTTCTGGTATTTTAAATTTTTATTTGCATTTTAATGTGTCATTAAAAAAAACAAAAACAAAAAAAAGAGCAAAAAAGAAAACAAAAGACAAAAAGTAATAAAATCCTCTAATGATGAGTTCTAGATTAAGTAGCTTTTTTTAGCTTATTTTGGCCCTTTTTGTTATGCTCATTTGTGAATCTTTGGATGAATATCTGGCACATATGATCTAATGAGCTAATTGAGCTTTGATAGTTGTCCCGTGAGACTTTAAGCCTTATTTGGACTAATCATCATTTCAGTATCATATTCTTTTTCATGTGTGGCTCTTTCTTGGTTTCAAATCTATAGGACCTGCCTTGACTGTTGTTCAAGATCACATTTAGTATAGATATTTAGGCGATATGATTGAGGCATTCTTTAAATTTATGAGATATATTGACTAAATAGCCACCCTTATTATGTTTTATCCCTTGCTACCCCCATTGAAATTTTCTTTTCTTGATGCAAGCCTATAATATTGAACCTTTGCCAAATGCATTTCTTAGCTTTTTAGCTAAGACAATTTCTCTTGCCACAATCCTTCTCTTTTATCTAAAAAAAGAAAAGAGAAAAAAAAAGAAGAAAAGAAGCAAAATCCAAAAAAAAATCAAAAGAAAGAGAAAAAAAATGCAACAAAAAAATGATGAGAAGCAAAAATAATACAAGCATTTGGTATAAATTTTATATTATGCTTCAACACTTTTTTTGCAAACTCAATCAACTCAGGGTTACTTTGTGTATTTGAGATATATTGGCGTTTGGTTTGAGAAGTATTTTTTTTATGAAAATTTAGGTGGAGATGATTCATTCTCATGGTCTTTGGATTTGAGCTCCACAAATCCTAACATATTTGTTCCCCTCTTACCTTTAGCCATAGCTCCGTTACAACCCTATCAAAGTCTTCATGATTATCTAGTATACATTGCATTTTTATGGTGGCAAATTTGAGAGTCTTGTCAAATTTATGGTAGATTTTCCTTCTTTGGAATGAGATTTGAGTGAACCACATTATATTTTTAAAAACATGAGTGATGAATCCTTCATTCCTAAAGTGAGGGTCCACCTGTTCTTTTAGCTCTCCCTAATGCATGTGCTGATATGATTGTTCAAGAGGATTTCAGTGATTGATTCAATGTTTAATGTGATGGTAAATGTTCTATTTTTAAAACTTCATTCCCTCATTTGTTTTGCAATATTTTTCATCACTTTTGGGCTAGCTTCTTAGGTTCGTAAGCTGTTGATCTTGCTACTTATGTTTACCTGAGGAGATATTTCATTTTGTGTTTTTTTGGTTTTCATGATTGCTTGATGAGAAGCAATGGTTCAAGAATGAGGGAATATGATAGATGCCGTAATAGCCTAATCCTAAATTATTTAATTATGTTTATTTATTTAATTACCTCATGTTTATGATTTTTTTTCTCATATTTATTTATCATATTTATTCACCCCGGTGGGGAAAAATTTATTTGGGCCCTCACTTGGTAATTCGGATTTTATTTGTTTATTTAATTTATTAACATAAAAATTTAGAAGAATTGATGGTAGGCCCTGTTAAGTTAAAAATCATGCATTGTTTTAATAATTATTTTGATTATATTAGATACATTATTGCGTCTAATTTACTTTATTTTATATATTTTTTCAGGTTAGTATTAATTTAATAAAGAGGAGAAGAGAGGACGTCAAAACTCGAGTTTTACACGCTTGGCTATAAAGATGGTCCAAAAATAATAATTATGAAGAATATTATTTCCATAATTATTTAATTGGGCTAGAATTCCAAGAGTTGGTGAAGAGCTAGAAGTCTTGAGGGAGAAGAAATCTAAGGAAGAAAGGAAGAAGAAAACCCTAATTACTAACCCTAATCACACCCCTCCTTTCCTCCCGATATACATCAATCATCACCATCATCATCTGTCTTCTACATCCCCTCTCACGCAGCCACCTACGCCTAACCCATCTTATTCTTCCTCCTTCACATGCCACGCATCATTCACCACCATCTTGAATCACCTCCCCATCTCACGCCTAACCCCCCTTTTATCACCATATCACCTTCTTCATCATCACTATCATTCATCACCATAAATCATACCCATCATCATCTTCTGATCATCATCATCCATCATAACTCAACGGCATAGCCCTACGGCTCAATCCTTTTTTTTTGGTTTTGTGTTTATTTTGTTCTATTTTGTTTTATTATTATTATTATTATTATTATTTTTTGCTTAGTTTATTATTAAACATGAAACCCTTGTTTAATTGTTATGATTTTATTTTTAATATGAGTGAGTAATTCCTTTTTGCTTAGTATAATCTTCTTGAAGCCATGCTAAATTTACTATTTTGAAACAAGTCTTATGCTTTATTGCCTAGTTTATTCATATTCATGATTCTATAGCGATTAGCGTTTATCGTTTATGATATTTGTGTTAAATCGATTAGAGTGCATGCTAGTTGATTAAATACAATTTCGATTCATAGTTTAGAAGACTATAATACGTAAAAGTTATAGTCTTTTAGGCTTAGGTATCACCCTAATTAATCATAGATGGCTCAAACCCATTTCTTTTAATTAGGTAATCACTTTAGATCTTTGTTAAATCGATTTACTGGTAAATTGGTTACAAAGTATTAAATGATGTTTTTCTAATTCTTAATGCTCTAGTTTGATTAAATTCTTACGCTGGTGTGAGGCTTATCAAAACCAGTAGGGTTTATATTAGGGCTGGATCTAATTAAACTAGAATCTAAGGAAAAATGGGGAAGAACTGCTGGTGGATGTCTACTACAGTTTAACTCATGAATGAATTTAACTTATATGTTGATGATAAATATTAATTTGCATGGTGGATTGAGATTATACTAAGCATCCTTCATCAATTTAACAACTTTTGATCATTATTTGTTGCTTAAAATTAATTTGATTAGTTTGTTAATTTTTGTTCTATTTTTATTAGCTTCAATATAATTTCAATCAAACCCCCCCCCAAAGTATGGTCTTTTAGGAGTGTCTAGCTAATTTTAGATAGTTTAGATTTTGATTTTTGGAGTAGTTATAATTTTAGATTGATTTATATTCAGTTTTAGTATTTAATTACCGGTTTGTTAGAAATTAGACTAAAAATAGTTAATTTTGTTCTTTTTCGATTTTTATCAGTTCCTAGGGTTTATATAGTGTCCTAGTCTGCCCATATTTAATTGCATAATTTTTGGAAGTTATTTGATAATTTTTCAGAATTATTTTGTAAAATTGATATGTGCAGGTTTTTAGGTTATTAATTCTGAAAATTTCGATTTTATTTGTTAAATCACGATTATTAGGTATTGTTAAGTCCAGAAAATTGTGTCCTAGAATTAGGGTAATTTGCTTGATTATTTTCGTATTTATATTTATGCAGATTATTTTATTTCTAATTTCAGATTTAATATTCTGCATTGATATTCTATGGTAATTTTCTGATTTGATTTTGCTGGAATTATTTGGGTACAATTGAGGGGTTATAAGCTTATATGCCTGAAGAATAATATTTTAGGTTACTATTTGACATTTTTAATATTTATTTTCTGATTATTATTTGCTGTTTTGAATTTTAATTAGAATTTCAACTACTATTATGATTTTATTTTTCTAGATTATTTAGCAAAGCTTTTTACTGTTTTCTTTCCAGAATATAATCCAAAATATTTAGCATCATAATTGGGTGTTTTTCCAGATTTTTATTCATTAGATTTTAATTATTTTAGAATTATTAAGATTAAATTTAATAAATTGGATTAGTAAAATCATTTAGGATTAAGCTAGCCTTTTTAAAATAATCTTTCCTCGTGGATCGATCCATACTTCTCTATGTTATAAAAAGTGTTTTAATAACCGAAGTAGTGGTTAAATTTGTAGCTTTCAACAAGCTTTACAAATTTTAGCGCCGTTGCCAGGGAAAGAAAATTAAATTGCTAGTTTACTTCTATTTAATTTTACTACTTTTATTTGTTTTATTATAACTCTGGTTTTTTTTATTTTATTCTTTTTAGATTTCAAGGAGTGTATGAAATTAAGGAGTGGTGAGAAAATTAGAGAGAACAAGGAACAAGCATTGAAAGCTGAAAACAAAGACAATCAGTCTAACCCAATAAATTTTAGGGTTAAAGAGGTAAGCATGTCTACTCTTCGAGAACTTGCTGCTCCTAACTTAGAAACCCAACCAATGTCCATTACTCATGCTGTTTTAGATAAGCATTTGAAATTAAACTCAGAATTTATTAATTTATTACCTAAGTTTTATGGATTGGCCGGAGAGGATCCCTATAGACACATTAGTGAATTCCTCATTACCTGCTCTGCTATGGTGCCTGAAGGAATCCCTGAGGACTAAATTAGACTAAGGGCTTTTCCCTTTTCTTTGCTTGGTAATGCTAAGGATTGGTTATATTATATGCCTGTTGGATCTTTTTCTACATGGACTGCATTGCATAAATCATTTCTAGAAAATTTTTTTTCTGCATCCCGTATTGGATCTATTAGGAAAGAAATATGTGGAATCAAACAAATGAATGGGGAAACCTTTTGTGAGTACTGGAAAAGATTTAATAAGTTATGTGCTAGTCCCCAACATCAAATAACTGAAAAACTATTGATTCAATATTTTTATGAGAGTTTACTTCCTATGGATCGTAATATGGTTGATGCTGCTAGTGGGGGGGCTTTGGTTAATAAAACACCAGCTGATGCTAGAAATCTATTTAATTTAATGGCTCAAAATACTCAGCAGTTTGGTACTAGGGACTCACAAGTTAAAAGGGTAAATGAGATAGGTTCTAGTTCATCTCTAGAGAATCAGTTATCTCACATTACTGCTATATTAAATAAGATTATTATTGGAGGTATTCAAAAAGTAGTAATATGTGGTATTTGTTGTCTAGAGGGGCATTCTGCTAATGCATGTCCTACTCTACAAGAAGGTAATGCTAATGCTCTTTACTCTAACTAAGATCAAAGGGGGTATGATCCCTATTCGAATACTTATAATGAAGGATGGAGAGACCACCCTAATCTTAGATATGGCCCTAAGCCTAATCTACCTGGTTCTGACTAACCCTCTCATCAACCTTCTAACCAGGATAGGACCAACTTTCTACTAGAACAAGTCCTCAAGAAGATGGATGATAGGTTCCAGATTTTGGAGACAACTCTTAAGCAGGTTCAAGAGAAATAGACTGCAACTGATATCATAGTTAGCAACCTGCAGGCTTAAATGCAAAATAGGTTACCATCTCAGCTTTACCCTAACCTAAAGAGAATGTTAGTGCCATAACAATTAGGAGTGGGGAAGAGTTAAAAGAACCTAGGAAGAGTAGAGAATTAGAACCTAAGTTAGAGATTAAAGGGGCTGTACCAAAGTTAGACACTAATTCTAATCAAACTACTAAGGAAATAGGAGAGAAGAAAAGAGAACCTTATAAACCAATTTCACCCTTTCCTAGTAGATTTAGAAACCCTACTTCTAAGGTGAATGAGGCTAACCAAGAGATCTTAGAGACATTAAGGAAGGTAGAAATTAATATACCTCTCCTTGATGCCATTAAACAGGTGCCTCGTTATGCTAAATTCTTAAAAGAATTATGCACCACCAAGAGGAAGCTCATTGGTAATGAGAAGATAAGTGGAGGGGAAAATGTGTCTGCTGTTTTTCAAAGAAAACTTCCCTCTAAGTGTAAAGACCCTGGTGTGTTTTCTGTTCCTTGAAAAATAGGAAACCTTTGCTTTGATAAAGTTATGCTTGATTTAGGTGCCTCTATTAATGTTATGCCTAGATCCGTTTATGACAAACTGAACCTAGGCAAATTAAAGAAAACTGGTATAGTGATTCAGTTAGCTGATAGGAGCAGTATTCACCCAGACGGAGTGTTAGAGGATATCTTAGTCCAAGTAAATGAACTTGTATTTCCTACTGATTTTTATGTGATGAACATGGGTGATGCATGTCATGATATTCCCATCTTCCTTGGCAGACCATTTTTGAAAACAGCTAGAACTAAAATTGATGTGCATGAAGGAACATTAACTATGGAATTTGATGGTGAAATGATTAAATTTAATATTTTTGATGTCATGAGATTTCCTGCTGATGTGAATTATGTATATACACTTGATGTTATTGATGAGTTGCCCTAAAATATTTATGACTTGTCCAACGAAGATGAATTTTTGACTGTGCTTACTAAGAGTCTTGATCATGCTGAGTTTCAAAAAGTACCTTACCAGATTAATGCTGAATTATTGGAAGAGATCCAACTAGAGGATCCAGAAGTTTCATGAAGTTGAGCCAATGACTATAAACAAAGGCACTGGTTGGGAGACAACCCAACGTTTTTAGGGAAGTATCCATTTAATTTTGCTTTTATTTTCATTATTTTCATCTTTTTGCATGCATTAGGAACAATGCATGAATTAAGTGTGGGGGGGTGCATTCTGTATTTAATTCCTGCAGTTTTTATTCTTTAAAAAAAATAGAAAATCAAAAAAAAAATTTCTTTTCTTATAATTAATGCATGATGTGAGTTTATGCTAGGCTTGCTTGTTTAGGAAAAAAAAACTTTTATTAGCTATTTTGCAGTTTATTCTTTTATAAGTGAAGACTTCTAGGTATAATAGTTATCCTTTAGAGAAGTTTGAGTTGATCCTCATACATCTTTTTAATGAGTAACTCTCTTAATTATCCATCTTATTTGGTTATATAATATATCCGATTCAAAGGTAATCAAATGACCTGGTCCATCTCCTAGACTATTGAATTAGTTGAATAACTCATTAAAATTGTAATTTTACTTGTCTATTTTTCATCTATGAAAAAGGAATAAAAGAGAAAAGAGAGTCAAAGTTGGGAATGATAAGTATCCCTTTGAGGCATGCGCTACTGGGTGTTACCCTTTGAGGCAATACTGCCACTGGAAAGCTTGCTTCCCATACTAGTGAATCCATAAAATAAATAGAAGTAATGATGAAAATTAAATGCTTGCTCCCGCACCTCTATTTGGATGAGTGTGAGACAGGGAGTGTTTAATTTCTAAGACCCTATATGGGCCTCGAATATGTGCGCAAGTGGAGTTTGAAAGATAAGAAGAAGAAGAAGAAGAAGAGAAAAATAATTACAAGGCAAGTTTTGAATCAATTCAATGAGTTATTCTATCTAATTCAATTGTCTTTATAGCCAAACCATGCCTAAATTTTTCTATCTTAAATTTTTTAGACCTCTTGATCGATTTATGCATATTTAAAAGAGATGGATAATCATTGATCTGGTTATTTCATTAAGGAAATGTTGTGAGGCTGATGAATAAACTCTCTTATGGTAGTTAGATGTCTAGTAGTTATTCACTTATAGGAGAAAAAACTATTTAATTTTCAATAAAACTGTTTTTAAAGCAAGCCAAGGCCTAGTATGAATATTATAGTTATGCATGACTTTATAAGAAAGGAAGAGAGTCAATTTTTAGGTCGAGTCTAAGATTTCTTTGCACGAGGACGTTCAAAGTCTAAGTGTGGGGGAATTTGTTAAGTCAAAAATCATGCATTGTTTTAATAATTATTTTGATTATATTATATATATTATTGCATCTAATTTACTTTATTTTATATATATTTCAGGTTAGTATTAATTTAATAAAGAGGAGAAGAGAGGACGTCGAAACTCGAGTTTTACACGCTTGGCTATAAAGACGGTCCAAAAATAATAATTATGGAGAATATTATTTCCATAATTATTTAATTGGGCTAGAATTTTAAGAGTTGATGAAGAGCTAGAAGTCTTGAGGGAGAAGAAATCTAAGAAAGAAAGGAAGAAGAAAACCCTAATTACTAACCCTAATCACACCCCTCCTTTCCTCCCTATATTCATCAATCATCACCATCATCATCTGTCTTCTACATCCCCTCTCATGCAGCCACCTACGCCTAACCCATCTTATTCTTCCTCCTCCATATGCCACGCATCATTCACCACCATCTTGAATCACCTCCCCATCTCACGCCTAACCCCCCTTTTATCACCATATCACCTTCTTCATCATCACTATCATTCATCACCATAAATCATACCCATCATCATCTTTTGATCATCATCATCCATCATAACTCAACGGCATAGCCCCCTACAACTCAATCCTTTTTTTTTTTTGTGTTTATTTTGTTCTATTTTGTTTTATTATTATTATTATTATTATTTTTTGCATAGTTTATTATTAAACATGAAACCCTTGTTTAATTGTTATGATTTTAATTTTAATATGAGTGAGTAATTCCTTTTTGCTTAGTATAATCTTCTTGAAGCCATGCTAAATTTACTATTTTGAAACAAGTCTTATGCTTTATTGCCTAGTTGATTCATATTTATGATTCTATAGCGATTAGTGTTTATCGTTTATGATATTTGTGTTAAATCGATTAGAATGCATGCTAGTTGATTAAATATAATTTCGATTGATAGTTTAGAAGACTATAATACGTAAAAGTTAAAGTCTTTTAGTCTTAGGTATCACCCTAATTAATCATGGATGGCTCAAACCCATCTCTTTTAATTAGGTAATCACTTTAGATCTTTGTTAAATTGATTTGCTGGTAAATTGGTTACAAAGTGTTAAATGATGTTTTTCTAATTCTTAATGCTCTAGTTTGATTAAATTCTTATGCTGGTGTGAGGGTTATCAAAACTAGTAGGGTTTATATTAGGGCTGGACCTAGTTAAACTAGAATCTACGGAAAAATAGGGAAGAACCGCTGGTGGATGTCTACTACAGTTTAACTCATAAATGAATTTAACTTGTGTGTTGATGATAAATATTAATTTGCATGGTGGATTGAGATTATACTCAGCATCCTTCATAAATTTAACAACTTTTGATCATTATTTGTTGCGTAAAATTAATTTGACTAGTTTGTTAATTTTTGTTCTATTTTTATTAGCTTCAATATAATTTCAATCCAACCCCCCCCAAAGTATAGTCTTTTAGGAGTGTCTAGGTAATTTTAAATAGTTTAGATTTTGATTTTTGGAGTAGTTATAATTTTAGATTGATTTATATTCAGTTTTAGTATTTAATTACCGGTTTGTTAGAAATTAGACTAAAAATAGTTAATTTTGTTCTTTTTTGATTTTTATCAGTTCCTAGGGTTTATATAGTGTCCTAGTCTGCCCATATTTAATTTCGTAATTTTTGGAAGTTATTTGATAATTTTTCAGAATTATTTTGTGAAATTGATATGTGCAGGTTTTTAGGTTATTAATTCTGAAAATTTCGATTTTATTTGTTAAATCACGATTATTAGGTATTGTTAAGTCCAGAAAATTGTGTCCTAGAATTAGGGTAATTTTCTTGATTATTTTCGTATTTATGTTTATGCAGATTATTTTATTTCTGATTTCAGATTTAATATTCTGCATTGGTATTCTATGGTAATTTTCTGATTTGATTTTTCTGGAATTATTTGGGTACAATTGAGGGGTTATAAGCTTACATGCCTGAAGAATAATATTTTAGGTTGCTGTTTGACATTTTTAATATTTATTTTCTGATTATTATTTGCTGTTTTGAATTTTAATTAGAATTTCAACTACTATTGTGATTTTATTTTTCTAGATTATTTAGGAAAGCTTTTTATTGTTTTCTTTCCAGAATATAGTCCAAAATATTTAGGAGCATAATTAGGTGTTTTTCTAGATTTTTATTCATTAGATTTTAATTATTTTAGAATTATTAAGATTTGATTTAATAAATTAGATTAGTAAAATCATTTAGGATTAAGCTAGACTTTTTAAAACAATCTTTCCTCGTGGATAGATCCCTACTTCCCTATGCTATAAAAAGTGTTTTAATAACCGAAGTAGTGGTTAAATTTGTAGCTCTCGACAAGTTTTACAGGCCCGAACAAGTTTAATCTAAGTAATTTATTTTGTTTTCCGTAACATTACAAAAATTTAATTTTGAGTTTCGTAAAAACGTTATCATTACGAAGCGTTTTATTCCCGAACCAACTTATTTCGGCCGATTTGAAGCCCAACAAGTTTGCTTATTAACTTAACTAATTACCATAATTAAACTTAACTATAGTTAGCCCAAAGAGTTACTTTTTTAGTTAAAAACTCAGCTAAGAGTTGGATTAGTCAAAAAAACATAACTCAACCTATAAACCCATTTTCCCTCTCCTTTCTCTCTCCTTCATGCCAGCAGCTCCTATTTGGATGTTTTCTGGCTAGTTTTTCGGCCAGCCCCAGTGACTACCGACCCCTTCGACATCCTAGTACCACTAGCCATCATCCTCCATCATCAAAACCACTAAATATCACCTCCATCTCTACTTATCCTCAAGCAAAGTGAGTAATCTTGAACTTGATCTTGTTGGTTTTTCTTTTTACTTTAGTTTTGATTCTTGTTTTGATGTTTGTGATATTTGATCATGATGTTGTGATAAGAGATAGGAGTTATTTTGGTGTTGATCACGGTGGAGTTGAGGTTAGATCATGAGATGGTGAAATCATGCAAGCTTGATGATAAAGTGATGGATTTTGATTGTCTTATCTTTGATTTGGTTATCGTCTAACCTATTAGTCTTTATGATGATATTTTGGTGATTTTAAATGAGTTGGAGTGAGTCCAGGTTTACCATAAACTAGGGTTTTGGAAAGTAATGTATAGTTTGGATTAAACTAGTATTAAGCTTGGTTTATGTATGTATTTGATTGAAAAATAATCTTTATTGGATATGATATGAAGTAAATTTGAGTGTGGTGATTTTTTATGATGTTCGAATGGACCAAAGATTGTTTACATGCTTTTAAGGAATGGTTTAAGTTTAGGATTTGTGTTAAAAAAAAAAAGGAAAAGCTAAAACAATGAGGGCTGGAAATTTCAAGAAAACAGGACAGATTTTGGGATTAAAATGGTAATGATCAACCCATTGAAAAATTATATTTTTTGTGGGTAGATAGTTTAGTGTGTTAGCTTTCAAATGCCTTCTGAATTGCCTTAATTCGAGGTCTGTGGAAAATGTCATGGTCATTTTATCAAAACTATGCAGAATGGACCAAAACTGACATGCTTGTATTCTAGCCTCATTTTGGGAATTCTATTGTGGGAAGTAAGCTTCGTGTTCTAATTAAAAGATTTTTGGGACTTTCTAAGATTTCTTTATTGGGGTTTTGAGTTTCAATCAGAGGTCAGATGACTAAGTTATGAGTCATTCTTTCTAAGCCCCGGTTATGCTCTTACTTTTCTTTTACTAAATTATTAGTTATGAAATAAATATTTGTACTAACCGTATGTTTTTGCAACGATAATTTTGTGCAAAATTAGGTCCTAATCTATCATTCCTTCCACTTTTGTGCATAGTATTATTCAGTCAGTTTACATTTAAAAATTTCAGGTACGTTCATTGTCCGTATCTTTAAAAATCAGTACGTATTTATGAAAATTATAATGTTTTGGTAATGACATCAATGAATCAGTTTAATTAGTAATTTATCACATAATTAGTGACCCTATCAGTAATTAGTTAAGAGGTATTGCCTTTCAATTACCCACGTGCCTTCAGTCCAAGTCCCCAGATCGACTTGGCAGATGTACACATATCTTCAAATCATAACAGTTATTAGGGGGTTCACTATCAGATAATAATTGACAATTGTTGAATTAGCATATTCAGTTTTGATGACAACAAACCCAAGTGTAAAATGCTCTTAAGTAATGTTGCTCCAAACAAAGTTCTCCAAACAGACATACACTGTTATTTTCAATATGCATCTTAACTTGTTTGCTGAATGTTGAGAACAAGTCTTAAGAACAGGTCTCATACCTTGACGACTCACGCTCAAGTCAAGAACACCACCTCGATGAGTTGATTGTGTGTTAAGATCAGTTCCTGAATTCAAGCAATACAAGAACAACCTGGCAAACAGGCTAGGTGTTTCAAGGACAATCCAGCAAACAGGCCTTTCTGAACTCAAGCGATACAAGAACAACTTGGCAAACAGGTTGGTCTAGATGGTTGGGGCAGCGTATTCGTCTTGAACAAGATGACTAGATCTACAACAAGATGTCTTGGGTAATTTAGGTTTTATTTTTTTTTTTACTCTTGTTAATATGCCAATCTTGAAAAGTCTCTAACTAACCACTCTTGAATTGGTTGCGCTATTTGCTTCAGAATACCAAGTTTGAACAACCCTGTAAACAGGGTACCTAGAGTGTTTCTGAACTACAACGGCCAAACCCAGTCACCTTGGAAAACTTATTTTGGTTGGCCAAAAGCTCTAATATATTTTGATAAAATTCCAAGACAGCAATTTAAGCTGTAGGAAATCTTTTGATATGAAAATCACTTGGGAGATTTGCAAAACTGATTTTGGAAAATATTTACCAAAACCGAAAATATTTCTCTCTTATCCTTTGGAAAGTGATTAATTCAAAATTCAAGCTGAGATTCTTTTCCAGGTATTTCACGGCTATTTTTAAGGGGAAAAGATAGTCTTTTATCCTCCAAAATCAAATCCCTACAATATTGGGAAACTCTATCCTCATTGGATCTTTTAGCCGTTGGAATTCTCTGTGCTAAGCAAAAATCTCTCTTTGCTAAACATAGCTGATTTTATCACTTCCCTTGTTTTTGACCGTTGGATTTTTTGTTTAAAAACTCAACATTTCACTCCCATTCAGCAGAGAAGAAAAAACGAGAAACATACACAACATACGCAAAAAGGGAGAAGTGCAAAAGTGGTTTTTCTAGTGAGAAGAATTTTTCGAGCTACTCTTGAGAAAAGAAAAACCAGACAAGTTGTGTTTAAGCTGAGCTTTCAAGATATTGGCATACTAGGACCTCATTGTACCTTACATCTGCTTAAATCAGAAGCACCCCCGTAAGGTGTTTTGTAACCCTGATCTTGGATCAGAAAAGTGAGTGAGTGGTCCTCAGTCGTGTGGACTTTGGACGTGTCCAATCTGGTGAGATTTGGACGTGGTGTAACCTTTCTTAGAAAAGAAGGTTACGTGGTTGCAAGTTGTAACAAGGTGTGTTACATTTGTAACGTGTGAAGCCCGTTAGTGAAAGTGGTTAAATCCTACACGAGGTAGGTCGTGGTTTTTCACACCTCAGTTGGGCTAGAGGTGTTTTCCACGAAAAAATTGTGTGTGCTTTATTTCCGCATTTATCTTGTTGATTTTCGCCTTTGAGCAAATTGAAAATATCTGGTTCAAACAAGTCAGAAGGTTGTTTGTACTTCAAGAGCAACCTCTGCAATCAGGAGGGTGTTTGTCAGTAAGTGCGCGAAAATCGAACACCACAATTCACCCCCCCTTGCGGGTAAGTACTCCTAAATTCAACAAGTGGTATCAGAGCAGGTTCTCTCACAAAAGGGCTAACACCTTGAGAGATTCTGAAGATGAGTACACCACAAGGAATCCTTGAAGGGCAATCCATTACTCAGCCACCCTATTTTAATGGCCAACATTGTAGTTGGTGGAAGAATAGGATGGAGAACTATATTCAGGCAGAAGATTATGAGTTATGGATGCTCATCAAGAACGGGCCCCTTGTTCCCACCAAGGTGCTTGAAGATGGTAAGAAGGTTCCCAAGGAACCCATAGAGTTTGATGCTAAAGACTATAAGAAAATGGAAAAGAATGCCAAGGCCAAGAAGCTATTATATTTTGGCCTAGGTCCAGATGAATATACACGTATCTCGGAGTGTGAGTCAGCCCAGGAGATATGGAATGCCCTCCAAGTAGCTCATGAAGGAACAAGTCAAGTCAAACAATCACGTATTGAGCTACTCATGAGGCAATATGAGTTGTTTGATATGGGTGATCGTGAGAACGTGATGGATATGTACACACGCTTCACCCACATAACAAACGAGCTAAAATCCCTGGGAAAATCCTTCACCACAGAAGAGCTGGTGAGGAAGATTCTAAGGATTTTGCCTCGATCTTGGGAAGCGAAGGTGACAGCCATCCAAGAAGCTAAAGACATGAACAAGATCACCCTCAACGAGTTGATTGGCAATCTTCAAACCTATGAACTCAGAAAGAACTCACAACAAAAAGAGGAGTAGAAGAAGGATCGTGGGCTTGCCTTGAAAGCACAAGAGGATGATGACTCTGACCTTGAGGATGAAGATATGGCCTTAATGACACGAAAGTTCAAGAAATTCTTCAAAAAGGTCCAAGAAAACAGCAGAAGAAAGGACTTCAGTAAATCCAAAAACACCCCCCGAGAACAGTTCACAGGGTGTTTTAAATGTGGCAAACCAGATCACCTTGTGAAAAACTGTCCTCTGCTTCGAGAAGAGGAGGAGTTCGAACAACCCAGAAAACAGGTTCGGAAACAACCTGTGAACACCTCAGGCAAAAGATCCTCGAAGGCTATGCTTGCTGCTTGGGGAGACTCTTCTGAGGATGAAGGTGAATCTGAAAGTGAAGGAGATGCTGTAGCTCTCATGGCACAAAGTGACTCAGACTCAGATGATGAATCCACAAACAGCTTGACTGATCTCAAGAACAAGGTACGTGGTCTCAATAAAGCAACTCTCGAAAAACTTTTGTATACCTTGATGGATACTTGTGCTGAATTGAAACAAGATGTCCGAGACCTAGAACTAGAAAATGAAATCCTTAACAATGAGAAACTTGAGGCTGAAAGAGAAATTCTAGCTTCACATCAAACCATAAATGACCTTAGGGAGACCTTGATCTTGAACGAAGTAAAATATACCACCAATCAAGCCAAGGCTGAAAAGGAAACCCTTGAGCTTAAAGAAAAGGTCGAAGTTTTGCTTGCTGAAAACAAGAACCTGTCGGCTAAAGCAAAACTCACAGAACACGACCTTGCCATAAACAGGTTGTGGAACAAGTCCTCACAAGCCCTTGATTGGTTAAACACTCACCACAGTCGAAACAAAAAGGGACTTGGATATAAGCCTAAACGAACCGTTTACCCAATCTATAGAAAGTATGTGGGATTACCTGAAAACATTGTTTGCTTTCATTGTGGTAAAATTGGTCACTATCAATATTCATGTCCTTCAAGAAGGTATGCCATTGAAAAGAATGAAAGGTATGTGAAACAAATCTAGATTAGGAAAGATGAGCTTTATTTGTCTAAAAGAATGGGACCCAAGTGGATCTGGGTTCCCAAAACTAACCCTTGATTTGTTTTGTAGGCTGAAGTGAAAGAGAACAACCCCACAAACAACCCAGCAAACAGGGTAAGAAACACCCTTTCAAATAGCTCAGAAAATAACCTTGAAAACAGGCAGCTGTGGTATGTTGATAGTGGGTGTTCGCGGCATATGACCGGAGAAAAATCAAACTTTCTCTCACTTACAGCTTCAACCGGTGGGAGCGTGGCTTTTGGAAATGGCAAGTCTGGGACAATTGTCGGTATAGGTAGCATTGGTAAAACTCTCTCCCACTCAATTGATAATGTGCACTTAGTTGATGGTTTAAAGCATAATTTACTAAGTGTGTCCCAACTGTGTGACAAGAACAATCTAGTGGTGTTCTCACGAACACATTGCTTGGTTGTCAATGCCAACACAGGAGACGTTGTGTTAAAGGGGAAGCGTTACAAAAATGTTTACAGAGTTTGTATTTCCACACTTCTCCAAAACAACCTGACTTGTTTGAGTGCTGTGAATGATGATATAATGCTCTGGCACAATAGACTAGGTCATGCAAGCCTTACTCTTTTAAACAAACTTGTTTCCAAGGACTTGGTTGTTGGACTACCTTCCATCAAGTTTAATGATGACAGGGTATGTAAAGCTTGTGCAAAAGGAAAACAAGTCAGATTGTCTTTTAAATCAAAAAGGTATGTTAGCACTACCCGACCTCTTGAATTATTACACATTGATCTATGTGGTCCTATGAGGATAACAAGTAGAAGTGGGAAGAGGTATGTGCTTGTCATAGTGGATGATTACTCTCGATTTACTTGGACCCTGTTCTTGGCCTCCAAGGATGAAACTTTTGAGAATTTTATTGCCCTTCTCAAAAAGGTTGAAAAGAGAGTAGGACACTCATTGGTTAGCTTGAGGTCTGATCATGGTACTGAATTTGAAAATGCAAGTTTTACAGAATTTTGTAATACGCATGGTGTTGATCATAACTTCTCGGCCCCAAGAACACCCCAACAGAATGTGGTGGTTGAGTGCAAAAACCGCTCCCTAGAAGACATGACTAGGACAATACTTATTGCTAGTGGTCTTCCTAGGAACTTTTGGGCAGAAGCTTTGAACACATCATGTTACATTACGAATAGATGTATGATTAGACCTATTTTGAACAAAACTCCCTACGAACTCTTCAAAGGCAGAAAGCCCAACATTATGCATTTAAGAACATTCGGTTGTAGGTGTTTTGTGCATAATAATGGGAAGGATGCTTTAGGAAAGTTTGATCCCAGGAGTGATGAGGCAATATTTCTCGGTTATTCCTCTCACAGCAAGGCATACAAAGTCTTTAACAAAAGAACCTTGTGCGTTGAGGAAAGTGTGCATGTGCTTTTTGATGAATCTAACACTTTGAATAAGAATGGTGCACAGGAAGAAGAGTTTGAATTAGGTCTTATCCGAAAAGAAGTGTTGCCCCATAAGAGACAAGGTAAGAACACCATGGAGACAACAGGCCCAGAAGTTATTCCTCAAAACGGCAGGCAAGGTGAAGACCAAACAGGGGGAAACACCGTTGAACCCTGTTTGGGACCATGTTCTTCAGGAACAGGCTTACAAACAGGTGCAGAAACAGGCTCAGGAGGTGTTGGTGAGCCTGATTCTCCAAATATTCCGGCTAGAGTAGAGCATGTGTCTGTGGATCCACTTACTCCACGACCATGGAAGCACCATAGTTCACACCCCCTTGATCAAATTCTGTCTGATATTAACAGTGGAGTGCAAACTAGGTCTAAGCTTAAGAATTTCTGTGCTTTCTATGCTTTTCTCTCTAACATTGAGCCAAAGAATGTGAATGAAGCTCTTGCAGATTCAGATTGGGTCACGGCAATGCAAGAAGAGCTCCATCAATTTGAAAGAAATAGAGTATAGCACCTGGTACCTAAATCTGCAGAGAGAACAATCATTGGAACCAAGTGGGTGTTCCGAAACAAGCTGGATGAGTCAGGAACAGTCACTAGGAACAAGGCATGGCTGGTTGTTCAAGTGTATAACCAAGAAGAAGGGATCAATTATGAAGAAACCTTTGCACCAGTTGCTAGAATTGAGGCTATTCGAATCCTAATAGCGTTTGCAGCTCATATGGAAATCAAGCTATATCAAATGGACGTGAAAAGTGCATTCCTAAGCGGATACCTTAAAGAAGAGGTGTATGTCAAACAACCCCCTGGTTTTGAAAACAGTGAATTTCCTAACCATGTTTTCAAACTTGACAAAGCTCTTTATGGTTTAAAACAAGCTCCTAGAGCTTGGTATGAACGTTTGTCAAGTTTTTTACTTGAAAATAATTTTAGAAGAGGCAAGGTAGACAATACCTTGTTTCTAAAATCTAAGGGGGAACATTTATTGATTGTCCAAATATATGTTGATGACATTATATTTGGTGCAACTCATCATGATTTATGCAATGAATTTTCAAATATGATGAGGAGTGAGTTTGAGATGAGCATGATGGGTGAGCTTAACTTTTTCTTAGGCTTACAAATCAAGCAAACTCCAAACGGCACCATGATCCATCAACAAAAGTATATCAAGGAGCTACTTAAGCGTTTTGGGATGGAGTCGGCCAAATCCATAGACACTCCTATTTCTCCTTCAACCAAGTTGGTTATGGATGATGGGAGTCCCTCAGTTGAGGAGAAACTCTATAGGGGCATGATTGGGTCACTCCTATACCTAACCGCTAGTAGACCAGATATTGTTTTTAGTATTGGTTTATGTGCCCGTTTTCAGTCTAATCCTAAGGAAACTCATCTTAAGGCTGTTAAACGGATACTAAGATATTTGAAACATACACCCAATTTAGCTTTATGGTATCCTAGAGGTTGCAATTTTGATCTTGTTGGATATGCTGACGCTGACTATGCTGGATTCCTAGTTGATAGAAAGAGTACCTCAGGTATGGCTCACTTTCTTGGACCTTGTTTGGTATCTTGGGCTACCAAGAAGCAACATTCAGTTGCCATGTCCACAGCAGAAGCTGAATATGTTGCAGCAGCTTCATGTTGTGCTCAACTGTTGTGGATAAGACAACAGCTTAAGGACTTTTGTGTTGACACTGGATGCATTCCTATTTTTTGTGATAACACAAGTGCAATTAACATTGCCAAAAATCCATGTCAACATAAAAGAACAAAGCATATTGACATTCGACATCATTTCTTGAGAGATAATGTTGAAAAGGGTTTAATTTCTATGAATTTTTGCACAACGAAAAATCAAATTGTTGATATATTCACTAAGGCACTAGTTAGAGATCAATTTGAGTGAAATAGACTGGAACTAGGGTTGGTAAGAACACCCTGGGATACTTGTTTCCAAGACATGAACTAGGTTTGGTAAAAACAACCTCTACACCCTGTTCTTTCCCCTTGTTTGCAAATCTTATTAGCAACTGATGTGATTTATGTACAATGAGTGCATACACTCGAATTGCGTGCATTTTTTTAATTTATACAAAGAGTGCAGCATAAGGGGATGTACTAAGGATCACTGGAGCAGCTCTGCCACCCCTAGTACCAATGAGTCAAATCAAGATCAAACGGCGAAGAACAGGCAGGTATCTTGATCGAACGGAAAGAACAGGTGCGTCCCTTGGTTGTTCGATGCATATGGGAATGTGTTTTCTTTAAACCTCCCTCCTTACCAAGGCACACGCCTTTAATGTTCTCACCCGTTGCAAACCTAGAGATCTTTAAAAGATTTTGGGTGCTCTCTCTCTCTTTAAATGCCCTGTTCTCAGTTCTTCTTTTCACCTGACTTCATCTCGCCCAAAAGCAAACCCTGCAATCATGATTCGCCACATAGGGCGAATTGCGAACACCATCCGAGCCCATGATCTTGGCTATGGGTTTCTGCTGACAAGGGTGTTTGAGCACTTTGGGATAGCGCTCACACGGAGAGTGGCGGCCCAAATCATTGATGAGATTGGGATTGACACCCTGCTAGGGTGTGGCTATGAGGTTGGTGAAGGGTCAGTCTCCAAATAGGGTCGTCGACCACCTCGACCACCTGTTTCTGGGCAACCTTCCATCAAGGTTGAGGCTGTTCTTGAGGACAATGCTCGCCTCAAGGATGAGCTCTCCGCCGTCAAGGCTGCTCTTGCTGAGGAACAAGCCCTCTCCGCAAACGCCATGAAGATTTGCTTGCCCTTCTCTCCACCCTTGCCCCCAGCATTCCTCCTCTGCAAACGAAACCACCCCCTGCTCCCTGATT
This sequence comes from Carnegiea gigantea, assembly GCA_029747015.1. Classification (NCBI taxonomy): domain Eukaryota; kingdom Viridiplantae; phylum Streptophyta; class Magnoliopsida; order Caryophyllales; family Cactaceae; genus Carnegiea; species Carnegiea gigantea. Next base: position 123,802 of record JAKOGI010001064.1, read on the forward strand.
GTCTAGGCTGGTCTCTCGTCTCCTCCTCCTCCTCTCTTAGTTTTATTGTTTTGGCATTGTACTACTTTTCTTTGCAATAAAATATCTATTTGCAATGCTTTATATGCTTTTCTTGCAACCGTCCTGTTGTTCTTGCTTTTTAATGATGCCAAAAGGGGGAAGAATAGTGTAACCTGTTGACAGAGTATGACGAATGAGCCTGACCTTGACTCGATAGGGTGGGTTGACCTCTAACTCCTTGTACTTACGTGGATCCCTATCAGCATTCAATTTTTTTAATATGGACACTTGGTTTGTCATCATCAAAAAGGGGGAAATTGTTGAATTAGTATATTCAGTTTTGATGACAACAAACCCAAGTGTAAAATGCTCTTAAGTAATGTTGCTCCAAACAAAGTTCTCCAAACAGGCATACACTGTTATTTTCAATATGCGTCTTAACTTGTTTGCTGAATGTTGAGAACAAGTCTTAAGAACAGGTCTCATACCTTGATGACTCACGCTCAAGTCAAGAACACCACCTCGATGAGTTGATTGTGTGTTAAGATCAGTTCCTGAACTCAAGCAATACAAGAACAACTTGGTAAACAGGCTAGGTATTTCAAGGACAATCCAGCAAACAGGCCTTTCTGAACTCAAGCGATACAAGAACAACCTGGCAAACAGGTTGGTCTAGGTGGTTGGGGCAGCGTATTCGTCTTGAACAAGATGACTGGATCTACAACAAGATGTCTTGGGTAATTTAGGTTTTATTTTTTTTTTACTCTTGTTAATATGCCAATCTTGAAAAGTCTCTAACTAACCACTCTTGAATTGGTTGCGCTATTTGCTTCAGAACACCAAGTTTGAACAACCCTGTAAACAGGGTACCTAAGGTGTTTCTGAACTACAACGGCCAAACCCGGTCACCTTGGAAAACTTATTTTGGTTGGCCAAAAGCTCTAATATATTTTGATAAAATTCCAAGACAGCAATTTAAGCTGTAGGAAATCTTTTGATATGAAAATCACTTGAGAGATTTGCAAAACTGATTTTGGAAAATATTTACCAAAACCGAAAATATTTCTCTCTTATCCTTTGGAAAGTGATTAATTCAAAATTCAAGCTGAGATTCTTTTCCAGGTATTTCACGGCTATTTTTAAGGGGAAAAGATAGTCTTTTATCCTCCAAAATCAAATCCCTACAATATTGGGAAACTCTATCCTCATTGGATCTTTTAGCCGTTGGAATTCTCTGTGCTAAGCAAAAATCTCTCTTTGCTAAACATAGTTGATTTTATCACTTCTCCTTGTTTTTGACCGTTGGATTTTTTGTTTAAAAACTCAACATTTCACTCCCATTCATGTGTGAAGAAAAAACGAGAAACATACACAACATACGCAAAAAGGGAGAAGTGCAAAAGTGGTTTTTCTAGTGAGAAGAATTTTTCGAGCTACTCTTGAGAAAAGAAAAACCGAGACAAGTTATGTTTAAGCTGAGCTTTCAAGATATTGGCATACTAGGACCTCATTGCACCTTACATCTGCTTAAATCAGAAGCACCCTCGTAAGGTATTTTGTAACCCTGATCTTGGATCAGAAAAGTGAGTGAGTGGTCCTCAGTCGTGTGGACTTTGGACGTGTCCAATCTGGTGAGATTTGGACGTGGTGTAACCTTTCTTAGAAAAGAAGGTTACGTGGTTGCAAGTTGTAACAAGGTGTGTTACATTTGTAACGTGTGAAGCCCGTTAGTGAAAGTGGTTAAATCCTACACGAGGTAGGTCGTGGTTTTTCACACCTCAGTTGGGCTAGAGGTGTTTTCCACGGAAAAATTGTGTGTGCTTTATTTCCGCATTTATCTTGTTGATTTTCGCCTTTGAGCAAATTGAAAACATCTGGTGCAAACAAGTCAGAAGGTTGTTTGTAATTCAAGAACAACCTCTGCAATCAGGAGGGTGTTTGTCAGTAAGTACGCGAAAATCGAACACCACAATTCACCCCCCCTCTTGTGGGTAAGTGCTCATAAATTCAACAAGTTTAGTTTCCTTCCTAATAGTTCACAGCTTATACACTACAGGAGTCCACACAATAGCCCACTAGGACGCACTATGCAGCTTCTCATGTTTCGATTAAAATAGTACATCCACACGACCCACTCTAGGCATTAAGCAATATTCGTAGGTTTTGAAATACATCTTAATATTAAGTTCACATCATTCCATTATATCGCACATGCCCATGCATTATTCACAAATAGGTGTCATACTAGTAGCTCACACATAGCTCAAGGAAAATACTAAATATCACAGAATTTTAGATGATCAAAAACTCATATCTTTATTGCATAGACTGGAATCAATAACGTTTCATACGATATCCTTCAGTGCATCACTTCGAATGCTAACTTTATTAACCCACAGGGGCTTACATCAAAATAGAACTTCAGAAAACAACTACAATCTTAACCTAGGGATAGAAAAGAAACTGAACTCTTCAATAGTACCCAACTCTACCGACTAGGGGCGTCCAGCAGACATGTACCTCTACACATACATCCACAGTGACCTCGACTCCAGTAAACTCTAGCAGCCTCAGACCTGCTCCTCTTTTCAGCAGGCTCGATCATCTCATCTTCTGAATCTTCAGTTTTCCCCCTCTGGCCATCCTCTAGAATAGTCCTTACTCTCTCCTTCTCTTGATCCTCCTTAAAACTCATCCTCCCAGACTTCTCTACTTCACCCTCACTCCAGTCTCTCCCATAATCCTCACTACCCATCAACTGCCCCTCGTTAACCTCAGAGTCATCATTGAGGTCTTCCTCTCCCACTTGGCTTCCCTTACTGGGGTCCTCCTTTTGGTCTTCCTCGGGGTCTTCCTCAGGGTCTTCCTCTTCCCTAGTTTCTTCTCCTCCAGTACTCCCTCCACAGTCTCCTCCCTCCTCAGACCTCACCTTCATAGGAGCACTCTTCACATCCCTATAATCTCCCTCATCATCTGTTGACTCCTCTACCGGGGGTGGTGTATCCTGCTCACTAGCTGTTGGTAGATAATCTAGGTCATGGGGTCCCTCCATCCTTAAGTAGTCTAGTAGATCCCTCATATCCATCCCTACTGGTTCCTAATTGCATCAATAATAGCTTCCCCATGGGCAGGGATCACGGGCCCGAGGAAGCAACTCATCCACTCAATAACACCACGCCGGGTCTCCCTTCAAGGTCAGCAACGCAAACACTACCAGTTATACTCAAACTCCAGACAACTATTGGGCCTATACCCAAGTATTGGGCTAGCACCCACCTCACATGACGTATATGGTCCCATACCACCTAACCAGGCCTCTTGGCTAACTGCTCGTATAAATATTGCCCTCTTGGATACCCTCCATTCCTATACAAGGTAATGCATCAATGAGACACACATTCAAGTAACATTACATATTCAAATAATAACAGATGCATGCAGCTCTTGCCCCGATGCTACACTCAGTCTCCGCATAATCCTTAAGTCTACTAATTTTTATTGCTCTACTTCCTTAAAATAATTTAGATGAGCCTTTAGGTCAATAAACCTGGCTCTGATACCACTTTGTAACACCTCTAGATTTCTAATTCCTTAATTAAAGCTAAATTAACCTACAAGGCAGTGGATAATCCTAACAGGGTGTTACCGCCCTACTTCCTTCTTAGAAATACCAGGCTGGATATCAAGTCTAGCAAATAAAAGAAGAAAATCGTCATTACAAAACAAGCTTATATCGTTCAAGATTCAATTGTACTAACTAAAACAAACTAATGTTCATCGCAACTCCCAACATTAAACTTATTAATTCCACATTCGTGCCTAGCTCTACTTTATGTCCCCAGCCCCAAGCATAATTAGCTCACCTGAAAACAAAATATTTTATAAAAGTGAGATAAACTTAGTAAACAATCACCCATAACAGTCAACTACGTATACAAATTCATTTGAAAAACATTTTAAGGGAAGGGGACAGTAGAACATCTTTCAGGCACACATCTTATTATCACAGTCTTTCTTGGTTACCATTTTCAGGGATATACTTCTATAGTTAAAATTCAAAACGCATCAGATTCAGATTAATCTTAGATGAGCGACCCTAGTGGGTCTCATGGCCTGCGCTTTAACATAACGCAGTCGCTTAACTCATTCCTGGCCTATCGCTACTCAGGCGGTTACCGGTTATCCTTTTCCTGGCCTATCACCTTCAAGGGTGATCACCGATATCCTGGCCCACGTGTCAGCCGAGTACGTGGCCGCTCACATGCATGCACTTATTACCCGGGGAAGGCTATGGCCTTCATTCAACTCAAACAGATTCAACTCACCCAATTTAGCCCTTTTCAGTTAATAAATTCCTTACTCTTTGCTGGAGGTCGACTTAATATGATAAGTTCATTCAGATTCAATCATTTTTCCCAACCATGTCATCACAATCGAAAATCAGGAATTCCAACACAACGTGATAAGTCGCAGCTTTCATAACATAATATAACATGCAATTTCTATCTTGCAGTCACCTTCAGTTCACATAACATTATTCCTTCAATTTTTTTTTAAAAAAAAAAACAAGTACTTCTTACTTAAGTTCCAAAAAGTTCACGGTTTCAGCAATGTGAGGAAAGGGTTAGGGCATGATTGTTACCTGATTTCCGTTCAACTAACTGGCTCAATTCTCTTGCAGCAGCCCACTGAGCTTCGCCTAACCAAAATTTTGTTCTTAGCTTCTTCTCAACATAGGGTCCGATTCTAGCCTAATTTTAGACCCAGGAAATTTTTCATGATTTTTAAACCAATTTAGGACACTAAACCGTACTATCCCTTGCTACCAGACCTGGACAAATTCGGTACCCTAACTTCCAATGACGAAAACTTTTGCTTTTGATACCAAATTTTAGTGTTCTAAGTCAATCCAGAAACCTTATGTCGTCCTCTACCTTTCTTATGTTAGGGTTCATCCTAGTTCTGTCCCAAACCAGGTCATATTTGCGTTTCTTTTAGCAATGTCAGTGACTATCTTCAACAGGACAGTCCTAAAAAATTTTATTAAAACTCGGACTACACTACTCCAAATGGCCCAATTCTAAAACAAGATGGCCTGGTACACCCAGAGGCTCCCACTTAACAAATCCCACAATTTTTGGCAACCGATCCTAACCTAGGGATTTTTTTTGAAAATTAAGGGTAGAGCAGCGCCAGACCCAACTTGATAGATTGTGTCCAAATTTTTAGCCCAGGTTCCTAACCTCATAATTTTCACTCCTGACCTCCAAAAATTAACTTCTTGCCCAACATAGAAAGATAATTTTGTCTACTAAAACTTTCATGTTTAGAGTTTTTACCAAATCTCATAGAAGCTGGGTCAACAACTCCAAAAACCACCAACTATACCTGCAGACCTAGTCTTGACAGTGCTCAGTAATTAGGCCATAACTTGGTCTACACATATCCAAAAGATGCGATTCAAAAACCCTAATACTTAACACACCTAGACCTACCTACTGTTAAAGTTTTGCGATTGTTGGACCACCATACAAACTGGATCAAATTTTTAAAATCGGGTCAGATTCGGGGGCCTGACAGTGATACCTAGGGTGTTCTCTTTAAGCCTCCCCAAATTTAAATTTGAAAACAAACATATCAAATTAGTAGTTTGAAACCATAAAATCAATCCTAGTCTGCTGCTTGCATGGAGGAATGCATGGAAGTAGAATCTCCGTGCATCCACCAAGAGAAAACAAGGAGGGAAAAAGTAATCACCTTGAAGAAAGGGGAGGGCGTATAATGGCTGAACTGGTGGCCGGTGGCATGGGGGCGGCGGCATATAGAGGCGAGAGAGAGAGAGACAGAGAGAGAGAGAGGGCCAGCTAGAGAGAGAGAGCCGGCTAGAGGGAGAGAAGAGAGAGAGATGAGTGGGAAGGAGGGGGTTTAGGGTTTTAGGGTTTAAAAGAAAAGGAAGGAGTTTTTGGGCTTGTATGAAGTCTTGCTTAAAAAAGAAAAATATTATTTCCAAATAATCCATAAAAGAAAATATAATTTTTTTTCAATTAATCCTATTGGACCCACATTTACAATAAGGAAAAAAAAAACATTGCAAGTCTTTTTTCTCAAGGTCGGTCCGACATAGCCACAAAATTACTAAGAATGGAAATTTTTGCCCATCAAATTTTCCAAGGTTTTACATGGTAAGTTAGATGAAGACAAGGTCGGTTACTTAGTATCTCTTTGAGATGACTTCCTTCATATTATTTTCAGCACAACTTCCTATGTGGAACCCTATAGTCCACATTGGTTTAGCAGACTATTTGGGTTCTGCCAAGGAATTCTTGGGATGCTTCTTGAAAATTCTCATACTCGAGTAGTGTCACATGAAGATGCTTTTTGATATTGGAAAAGGCTCCCATTTTTAGGGGAGTATGTCTCAAGGTGTTCTACCCTGTTGCTCCTTGCAACTAAGTCAATATATCACTTCAGTATATAAGAATTGGTGGTCTAAGTTGACTATCAATAACCTTATAACTAGTGTCTCCATCCTTAAGAAGAGTACAGAAGTGAACTCATCTAAATATAAGAAAGATGTGGAGGCAGGCTCATCGAAAAAGGCCAAGGGGAAGAAAGGAAAATATCTTATAGAAGACTTGGATGCCGAGGAACAGAAGTCCTATGATGATGCTTGTGAGTCTCCAAAGATTCACCTTGCTAACAGAAAGCAAGGCCTGGTGAAAGACAGTGATAGTGAACTAGACTCTGAGGCGAATTTCAAACACAGAGGATGCAAAAGGCATGAGACTGTGATTCCAAAGATGCTAGAGTAAGCCTTGGGGATGAAATTTTAGATGATGTCGAAAGCTGTTTAACCGAATAAGCCAACCATGTTGATGTAGGTTCCTTTCATTTGTCTTTCCATTACCTTTTTTTTGCTTTCTTCATTTTTTTTATAAGCACGGAATGATATATACTTATTTTTTTTAATCCTCCATTTTTCAGATTGGCGACTTCGATCTAGTGTAGGAGGCTACACCTGTTGTTGATGAACAACTGCTCAAGGAAATTAGTCTTAAGGGCCAAATTCTCTTAAAGTAGTCACGAGGGTTGTAGATATTGCTACTCCTAGGGGTTCAAAAGGAAGTCTTGCCTCTCAAAGCATTATCACCTTCGCTATTTGAGTAGTAGGGTCTAAGTATTTGACTGATTTAAAAATATGAAATTTCATGAAATGGAAGCCAAAATCCATGAAGCCTCAATGATACTTAAGGGAATTGAGTGGCAGGGTGGGGACCTAAACCCCTTCAGAAAGAAGTGGAGGACTACGGGAGCATTGTATTTGCTTTCTTATCATTGAAGAAAGCAGCTTCTATGTGTCTGTGGAGAAGGAGTTTGCTATGTGCTCTGGGCAGGTCAAACTCGTGCAATCTTATCTTGTCATGGTTAGTACAGATCTTGATGCATTAATGAAGAAGCTTGATTCAACAACCCAGAAAATTGTTAACTTAGAGGAAGCACTTTGCATTCCTAGGAAGAAGAGCACCAGCTAAAGGATGATGTCTGGGATTAATGGACTCTGCTAGCAGCTGTTGAGAAGGAAGTTGACGAGAAATCCAAGGTTCTTGCTGATCTTGAAGTTGTTCCCACTCTATAACCTAACGATGTGAAAGACTTGGAGAGACATGCGCAGATCATGCTAGAGATGCAGTCTTCACTTAATTGTGATGCTTGGGTGGACATTAACTTATTTACTACTTAGTTTGTTTCGTTCCTTCTTTTTTTTTTCGCTTTATGTTTCCTATCATATAAAGCAAGCTTTGTTGCCCCCCACCTGCCCTTTTTTGGTCTTATGTTTGACTACATTTGGAAATTTGTTTAGCAAGATACCTAAGTACTTGTGGAAACCTACAATTCCTAATAAAATCAAGTCATTATGTAATTTAACTAATTATTTTATTTTGCTATTCACATTTTATTCTCTTGGTGGCTTAGGATTATTATAAAGATTTTTTTTGTATTTGAATGAATAGCTTAGGCCCTATCCGGGAGCTAGTTAAGCATTTTCCTCAAGAAAAGTAGCCCTTCAAGAACTTGCCATTTATTAGTCCAGCGCGAACTCCTTGTCCACTCACTATCTTATAGTCACCATTTGTGTATATCTCATGCAGAACATAAGGTCCCTCCTATTTGGGCATAGATTTGCTAGTTGTCTTATCAATCATGATGATTGGCCACCTTAGTACAAGCACTTGCCCAGCAACTTAAAACAAACATGGCTGCACCTTTTTGTTAAATGCCTAAGTTAGGCAAGCCTGGTAGCATTCTAATTTTTGTTGGGCTTAAATTCTTTTCTCATCTAGGGTCTCCAACTCTGCCAAGCGAAGCTAGTGGTTTCCATCTTCAGTCAAAGCTTCTTGTATAGTAATGTGCAATGATGGGATTTGAATTTCTAGTTATAGGACGACTTCTACTCCATATATTAGAGCATAAGGGGTTGATCATATTAGCAACCTATATGTAGTTTGATATGCCTAAAGAACATCCCATAGTTTCTAATGCTAGTTTCTCTTAAAATTGGACACGACCTTTTTTAGCTGGTTGCATAGCATTTTGTTGAAAGCCTTTACTAGGCCATTTATAGGTGCATGGTACATTGGCGACTTATGTTGGAAAAACTTGAATTTCTCAAAAAGGTTAGTCATCAATTTGTTGAAAAGTGGTTTACCATTGTCTATGATAATATATCGAGGTATGCCATATCAATAGATGATGTGTGTCCGAATGAAGTCAATAACATTCTCCTTTTTAACTTCTTTTAATGCAGTAGCCTCTACGCATTTAGAGAAATAGTAGGTAATAGCCAAGATGTACAAGTGACCAGCAAAAAACTTAGGAGTAAGGGGTCTTACAACATCAAGTGCCCTTGCCTCAAAAGGCTAAGATGCTATGGTTGAATGGAGTGGTTCTAGAGGTTGTTGAATGAAGTTAGTGCAGTCGATGCAATCATGCACTATGATGGCCAATAATAACCCATTCTTTTGATACAATCATGTAACTTGGCTGCCGACTGATGTGCACCACACACACTGACATAGGCTTCTTCTATTACTTGTTTTCCTTCTTCCTCATTCAAAAGTTGTAGCTAGAGACCGAGGAAAGAGCGCCGGAACAATGTTCTTTTGTAATAGAGAAAGCGTGAGGCTCTCCGTTGGATTTATGTTTATGTCTGAAGTCACTTGGAAGCCTCCCGTGTTTTAAGTAGTCAATAAGTGGTTGGCACTAATCATCCTTATCTATCTCATAAACAGAGACTACTTTGACTTCTTCTTCACATTCATCCTCGAGCGATATAATAGCCTATTGACAGCAAAATGAAATAATAATTTTCTCTTCTGCCCCCAATGCCAAAGTGGCTGCAAGGTTTGCAAGCGTATCAGCCACCTTGTTGGTACTCCTAGGGACATATTCTAGCTTAACAATCTCCAGCCTATCTGGTAGTCATAAGGCATGATTATAATATGGAACAAGATCATCTTTGTTCACTTCAAATTCTTCTAAAAGTTGGTTAATGACTAGTTGTGGGTCACTATAGACATTAAGGTCTTTGATCCCAATGTCAACTACCTTTTGAAGGCCTAGCATAAGCGCTTGATCATCAACCATATTATTAGAGCACAGTTGGGTTAGCACAACTAAATATAGAAGAATGTGCTCCTTAAGAGAGACAAGTATAATTCCTGCTCCTGCACCATCACATTGTGCAGCACTATCAAAGTACATTTGGCAAGGTGGAAGGACATCAACAAAGAACACCTCTTCTCCGGAAAGGTCATCATTCAGTTCCTAATTATCAGAAACTGGACAGTCTGCTAAGAAATCTACTAGCACTTGGCCTTTAACATCCCTTTGTGGCATATAAATAAGATCATACTGTTCTAAGACAACCACCCACTTTGCAAGTCGTCCGTTTACAACTGCCCTTAACAAGATGTACTTAATTCGGTCTGCTTGGAGATAACATACACAGGTATGAGCCTAAAGGTAATGCCTCAACTTTTGAACAACAAACATGAGAGCGAAGCACATCTTTTTAATTAGTAGGTAGTTAAGTTCAGCCCCAACCGATGTCTTAGGTATAGAGATCCCTCTCCTTGTCTTTAGGTTTTCCCTGGGCACATAATGCTCCAAGGATATGTTCTTGTGCTACAATGTAAAGTAGAACAGGCTTTCCAGGAGCCGGTGCCCCTAACACCAGAGGACTTAACAAGTACTTTTTGATGCTATTAAAGGCCTTTTGACATGAGTCATTCCATTCAAAAGGCGCACCTTTTTTCATGAGTTGGTTGAAAGGATGATTATGACCAGCAAGACTTGATATAAACCTTCTAATATATGCCAAGCGTCCTTGCAAACCTTATGGTTCTTTGAGGCTCTTTGGTGGAGGCATGTCTTGAATTGCTGTTATCTTAGCTTGGTCCAATATGTCTATGTTAGATGATAAAGCCAAGGAATTTCCCAAATGTGACACCAAATGCACACTTTAGTTGATTCATCTTTAGTTGGCACTATCATAGTCTTTCGAAGATTTGATAGAGATCTTGCGAATGATCTTATCGCTTTTTGGACTTAACCACTAAATCAATCACAAAGCATTCCACAATTTTATGTAACGTGTCTTCAAAAATAGTTTGCATCGCCCTCTGATAGGATGCTCCTACATTTTTCAAGCCAAAAGGCATCACCTTATAGCAAAATATGCCCTTCGGTGTGTGAAACGCTATGCCCTCTTGATCTGCTAATGCCATTTGAATTTAGTTATAGCCTGTGGTGCAATTCATAAAGGATAAGGCTTCATGACCGATGGTAGCATCAATCATGAGTTCAGTGACTGGAAGTGAGAAGTCATCTTTTGGGCATGTATCATTGAGGACCCAAAAATCCACACAAATATGAAATTGGCCATTCTTCTTCCTTATTGGGACAATATTTACAATCTAGGTTGAGTATTTTAACTTGCATTTGAACCTAGCATCAATGATTTTGTTTACCACTTTTTCGATTTTCGATATTAACTTGGGGCAAAAAGGCTACTTTGTTTGCTTTTTAGGTGAAACACGCTTTTTAATAGGCAAGCAATAAACCACAACCTTGGGATCTAAACCAGGTATTTCCTTGTAATTTTATTTAAACACATCCTTGTATTCAGAGAATAGCCTGAAGTACTCTTCTTTCTCCTTGCGTGGGAGTATGTAGCTTATATAAATAGGGTAAGGTTCTTCTATAGACCCGAGATTCAACTATTTTAGCTCATCAAACGTGGCTCACCCCCCCCATCTTCTAAAGTTTCTGTACGTCAATGAGTTCTATTTCAGAATCCAAGTTGTCAGCCTCTTGAACTGTGTTGTGGTTTAAGAAGCTTGTTCCTCCTCCTTGGTTTTTTCTTTTGAGGTAACATTAGCCCCATGACCAGCGAGAACTAGGTTATGCCTCTTTACTTCTAAAGAGCTATCTGTTTTCACATCCAAAGTAAAAACATGCTCCATACATGAAGGAATGAAACCTTGGACTTCATTTAGCTTGCCAAGGCGACTGAAACCTGAATCTCTCTTGTGTGATGATGGTGAGCTTGATAACATTTCAGCTACCTGGACTCTGGAGAAGACTGAGTAACGTATGGAAGATAGAGGTTTTCTAGATTTTATCCTTTCTCGTCTTGCTAAACACAAAAAGGCATTGTCGTGATGTAGACGATTGCAACCTATCAAAGGATGATGTCTTTGGGTTGGTCTTAGCATTTTCACCCTCATGATCATTAACCTCCTCAGCTATAACATATTGTGCGAGTGCATGTTTTTATGTCGCCCCAAAATTCTAATAGGTTGGCGCAGTATGTAACCAAGGCCAATTTTAGGTGTTGCAACTTCGCTCCTTGATTTTGTGTCACTTTTTCTGCATCGTTAAGTCCATAAGGATTAGCTTTAATGACATGTCTCAAAAAATGTTGGCTTACTTAAGTCATAACCAACCTTTTTCATTAATTTGTATGCAGCTGGATCAAACCTATCACTAGTACACATCCTTGGCAAGTTGCTTTTTTCTTGGAGGGAGCTTTTAGAAGAAGTAACAAAACCAGGGAGGGAGGCCTTGGCTACTTTGCTTTGTTTGCCTTATGTACTGGAAAAACACACTTTTCTTTGAGAAAGTGTCAACTAGCTTCCTTAAACTTGATCATAGCCTTGGTTGTGCTTTTAGGAATTGTACATTCATTAAATGGTGATTCACCATCCTATTTAAACTTAGGAATGTACCTAAAGACTTGTGTTACTAGGTTTGCATGATGATTGTTTGTTTGAGAAGAGCGACTGAAATTGTCTGCTTATTTTCTTCTTCTCATCGTTGTTGTGGCTTGATGTTGCCATCACCACTGTCTTCTTGAGGTGCACATGTCTCCTTGGCGTAATTTACACTACCTTTGTAGTGGAGCCTACAGTGGCTGGCATGAAATCTTTTGGCACAACATCTTCCTCAAAGAACTTTGCATTAGTAAAGTATGATTCGGCCACGATAAATGGTTTAACATTGCCATTTATCTTCCTTTCGACCTCCTGATGGTATTTAAGACATTGGTGAAAGGTTGAGACTACCACCCCATGTTCATGTATCCAAGACGCCCAAGTATCAACTTGTACAAAGTCCTTGAATCTATCGTATAAAAAATTGATAATGTTGTCAAGTCGCCAATTATTAATTCTAAGCAAATTATACCAATCGCACGTTGTCCTTCTAGATTGAAACCTTGTATCATCATTCATCAAGTATATAATTCTTTGAAGATGATATACAAATTGTTCATGTATGGTAGGCTTAGGCATGATGTTGATTGCTGAACCACCATCTACTAGAGTCTAATAACAAGTCATCATCGGTGAATGTAACGGTGGTGTTGTCGGTGGCACATTGTGTCGAACTACTCGTAAGAGGCACATCCTTCACCTTGGCAGCATATAGATTTGAATGACGAATGATAATAACAACTTGTTCACGTATGATAGATGTGTGATTAACATCTAGTATTTCCTCGACATCTAAAATGATCCTACCAACCTTAGCCAACTGCATGATGTATTACTTGAGTGTCATACACTTTTCAAGAGGATGACTGATGACCCATGGTACCGACAGTATTTTGGATCAGTAATCCTCCCAACTACTTCTGGGCACTTTGGCTTAGGCAATTCAATGACACCCTTCTCGAGCAAGTCATCTAGCATACCCAACAAATCTGACTCAGGAAGTAAGTACTCCTTTTCCTAAAGCTCTTCTAGTGTGGGATGCTTCTTTGTTGCACCCTTGAATGATGTGCTTTTCTTATCTTCTAATTTAGGCTTTCTCATATTTAGAACTGGTTCACCTGTAGAGATGGACACCACCTCCTTAGTCATGCTCTTAGAGAACTTAAAATTTTTCCTGAATTTAGCTTTGTCCTTCTTCGATTCGATAGAATAGAAGGAGTTGCCATGATTATTAGCTATCGTCACCTCTATGTCATATGCCTTGGTTGCCAATTCTTGGAAAGTCGTAGGTTTGCTCATTTGTAGGATGTACAGTAAGTCCCGTACCATGCCTTGCACAGTCATTTCAATAGTAAAATCTTCAGATAGCCAATCTTTGCACTCAAGACTAAGCATGCCCCAATAGTTGATGTAGTTGAGAACTAGCTTATTTTTCCATTGTTTTGTGGTTTTTAGCTTAGTCATGCTGATGATGCATTAGGTGTTATAGAACCCATTAAGCAACTCTTGCTTCATTTATTTCTAACTATTAATGGACTCGGGTTCTAAGCCGATATACCAATCAAAGGCAATGCCTTTCAATGTCCCAAAAAATGCTTTATCATGACGTTGCCATCATTGCCAACATTATTGCATCTCTCAATAAAATGCACACCATGTTGCTTTAGGTTGCCCTTCCCATATTCCAATCAAACTGGTGGAACTGAGGAGGTTGATAACAATGAAGCATGCGGACAGCATTAACCCTCTTAATGTAAGGCTTGCTGTATAGGTGAGTTATATGCAAACCTCCTCCTAGTTGTGCTTTAACTTTATTTGCTATCAAGTCCTGCATTTGGTCGATAGTCATTGATCCTGAAGACCCATCATTTTAGGCTTACCACCTTTCTTTGATTGCTCCTCATTTGCAGATGCTTTACTATGGATGACACTTTTTCCTCTTCTTCACTTTTTGAGTCTTTTGTAGAAGATTGAGCTGATTATTTTTCTAACTTCTTAGTCAGCTTATCAATCTTTTCCTCCTAAAGCTTAATGTGCGCTTATTTGTCTTTACTCTCTGTAGTGAGTTTTCGTAATGTGGCATTCATATTAGCCATCTCCTCTTCCCAATTGTTTGAGCCTGTCATCATAACTGACATAATAACACTTTTTCAGGAGTCAGCTTTAGTTTCTAACAAGAGCGCCCCTTTTACTGAGGGTAAAGAAGAGTCACTACTATATCTTTCTACTTCAGATATTGGAGATTGAAGCTGGGCGAGGTTTTGAGGTTCATCCATCCAACAAGGCACTTTTTTTCATCTTCAAGTCTTGGAGTTTGGAAGCGGGCATCACTGTTTGCCCAGCGACAATTGTTGCAGTAACTCTTGCCATGTTTCTTGTCTTCATTCTGTGAGTTTGCATACTAGAGGTAGCATCAGTTTCATATGACTTATGAGAGATAGATCCAGTGCTCTTCTTCTTTGAAGATTGAGAGGCAACATTCTTCGTGGCCATGTCTTCTTTGAAAAGGATGCTATTGAAACTTAAAAGTCTTTATTTTTAGGAGAAACATCTGAGAGGTAGATATTGTCCCACTACGCGTGCCAACACTTTGAAAACACAAATTTCAAGCCTAAAATAAACTAGACAAGAAATTGAGTAATAAATTAAATTTTTTGTTGATATTTTATATATGGGTACAATATTTGTATTGAATATAATTAAAGTAATCTTCTGATTCGAGTTCCTTGGATGAATTTGAATAAATTTTTTTTTTTGGAGAGAGCCTCAGAGGTTTAATCTTAATTAAGAGAAAGTATTTGATCTTCAAGAGAAGATGATGCATGCTTTATGTGCTTATTATCTTTATTCAGGGAGTGAATGCTTGAGCTTTTGAATTTTAGAACATCCATCCTTGAATGAAGGAGGTAAGGATCTATTTATAGAAAAATCCCCCCCTCCCCTAAAGGCTAAGATGAACCTTAACCTTATTATGGGCTTGCGATTAGGCTTTGATTTGACTTGGGGGTCTCTTGGGGTTTGATTGTTGTCTTGGTAGCCACCTTAGGCTTTGATCGGATCTTGACTAGGGATTCGTTTGGGCTTAGACCATGAGTTGTGAGTCAATTTGGATTTAAATAAATCAATTAAAATGATTAACTCAAATAATTAATTCAACTTTGTTGCTTGGTGTGGCACATATATATATTTTTAGTGTCTATAATGTTTATTACAAGTATGAGAATACATAATTACATCATTACTAGAAAATAATGAATAGTAGTATGAATCCCATGCTTCGCATGAGTTTTTATTAATGTTTATTTGATAATAATGAAATTAAAATAATTTATCATCATTGACATCTAAAATATAGTATGATACACAAAAATTATTGAAACAAATATAAAATTTAAAATAAGTATTAATGAAATTATGTTCATCAATTAATTTTAAATATTAATTTTTCACGTAATATTTTAAATATTGTTGGTTCATGATTTATATATTAGATTCTACATAAATTCTAAGAAAATAGCAGCATAAAAATGAACCTATAATTTATAGGTAGTTGTTATTAATAAAAAAATGAATTTAAGACTTTTGCTTTGGTAATGTGATTCATGTATGTGTATTAGCTAAAAAATATGCACAAACAATTTATGAAATTATAATATATAGTAAAAAATCTTGCTAATCAAAATTTTGTATTATCATTATAGTCGCTTTTGTTTTTAATAAATATTATTTTTTCATTTATCTAAATTTCCCTCTTTATTGGGGTATTTATAAAATAATTAAACACAAATATTTTGTTCTCGAGAGTTATTTGAATTTTTAAGTTATCAACACCCAAATAATATTTTTAAATAGTAATTGCATTGTCTTATAGTACACATTTTGCATAGCTAAATTCAGTTGATTAAAGTAAAGTGAGTGTATTGA
>JAKOGI010001064.1:142500-207500 GCA_029747015.1 Carnegiea gigantea
TTTCCTAGCAGGTTGGGACAGATTTCTGCCTTTTCATTTTCCCCATTTAATTCTAGATTCTGAGGTTACTTTATTTGGATTGGGTTGCTCTTGTTGGCGTGCCATGTTCCTTTTCCTGTCAATCGATCTTTATGTCTGACTCCTGCTAGATGAGTGGCAATTTGCTCTGCTAATACGATTATACAAGATCTATGGTTGCTAATGCCTGCATTTTACAGTCTTTCTGATTAATTGCCAGTGTTTTTCTCTCTTATTTCTTTTCCCCTACTGTTAATTGTTGCTACCCCTCCCCCCCCAAATTTGAAATGAATAAAATGATACTATATATATTTGTGTTCTTTCTGATTAATAGAAGTTAAGTTTCCAAGATTTTTAGCTCTATTATGATTTATATGAATTGCGAGAATTTTTAGCGGGAAAGTATGAATTTGAACAGTGCCAAAGTGCCCCAGGTGCCTGCTGGTGCACCAATATTGATTAAGGTTGGAGTTCTAGGCGTAGCTGGCTTATATGCTGCTGCTAATGCTTTCTACAATGTTGAAGGAGGGCATCGTGCCATTGTTTTTAATCGCCTCCATGGTATCAAGGACAAAGTTCTTCTCTTTCTTAGGCTGTGTCATGGTTTTTCCAGAATGTTGTCACTGTGTCATAACTCAGCCTTTATTGTGACAGTTTGATTTCAGTAAGGGTACATTGTTTGTTCCTGTTCATATTTCTTATTTGTATTTTAAATTCTAATAGGAGGGCTTCTTCATCAGTTACATACTTGTATAGGGCACATAATTTTCTGTATATAGTATTAGTCATCATAGATGAAGCCGATTAAATCAAATGCCAGGTTACACATTGTTTTGATCAATATTTGTGCATGCATTCTTACATCACAGGTCATGATTCCATATTGTTTCTATTTATTACTGTGATGTTGTGTTACATTGTGTGGGATGCAATAGATAAGATTAAAAAACAAACTTTTTATTTGCAGCACATGACACATAGTTCCACAAAGCAACGGGGATGAAAAGCAAGATAATACCTGTTTAGTCAGAATGGCATCAACTGAGTGGTGCAAAGACTTCTAGAATTCTGCTTTATATGTGCTTTTCTCTCTTTGGGTTGTGTGGTAGCTGCTTTTATTATTATTATTATTATTTTTATCTGTTGTTGCATTCATTGATCAGAATTTGTCATTCATTGCATGCCTTCCCATTTCTTATGCAAAGTATGTGAGGCCTAGATGGAGTGGTGTATAAGTAAACACTTTTACTTCAAACTTGCACAATGTGACATCTATACATGAACACAGCGAAATGTGGCTTCCTAGTCAGTTTTTGCCGCACTTGCCAGGTGGAATATGATGGTTTTTGGTTTGTCTACTGGTTAAATTTCCATCTCTGTGAGATGGCATCAGGAAAACTCTGCAATAGAGACATTCTTTAATCTTTGCGCATGTTTGTTATGCCAGTAGAAGAGCTAGCAATTAGCCTCCCCCGCCGTATGTGATGGTGAAATTTTCTTCTCAGGAGTGGGAAAACATGGTGTTGTTTTTCTAAAATAGAATGAGCCTGCCAACATCTGTTCGCCTTTACTGAGATTGAGTGTGAGGCTGTTAATATCTTTTTCTTATCAAAAAGAAAATATATCTTTGTGATTTTTGATGTTTGTAATAAGACACCTTAACATTAAGGCTCTAGGATAGACTTACTTCACTGAGCCTGCTGGTAGGATAGCTGTATTTGTGCTGCTATGTCTCACTTGTTTTACTGACTTGGTCGCATGACTACTGCACAGGTATATCCAGAAGGGACACATTTGAAGATTCCATGGTTTGAGAGGCCTATCATCTATGATGTTCGTGCACGCCCAACTGTAGTTGACAGTACTTCAGGGAGCCGTGATCTCCAGATGGTAATCTCTGTGTGCCTGCTGTTTCTAGCTATACATAGTAGCCTGTGGCAGTAGACCTTGGACTAGTATTTAATTTTCACATGTATGCAAGATAGTCTTAGTGATGTATTTTTGCCGATGGCTTCCTTTGAACCCTGGCTAGAGTTTTTGCATTGGATTGGTTGCAACACTATGCAGAGTTATCCACTCATAACAAGTTAACAACTATACTAATTTGGATCTTTATCTATCATTCGGAAACTTTGAATTATCAAGCACCGCATTGAGAACCAGAAATCTTTCTCTGCAATTTCTTTAAGTGCGTGTGAAGCATTGTCTCTGTTATTGTGTTTGTCATTTTTAGGATTATTGTTCTAACATTGCTAGCACTGAGCCCTTCTTAGACACTTCTTTGGTGATCTAATGTCATTGTACTACTTGCTGATTGGCCTTTTAAATTTGCCTAATTTGCTGACTAATATTGGTCTATGTATCTAGATTGTGATCAAACAGTTCTGTTTGTGGATATTTATGCTTTTATATGCCAGTTTCCTCAGAATTTCTGAAGTATTATATCCAAAATTGCAATATGCTTATCTAAATTATTCCGATGGTGGTGATTGGGTATATGAATTGCAGGTCAGGTTGAGCATTAGAGTTCTTACCCATCCTGTGCAAGACTTGTTGCCTGTTGTTTACCATAAGCTTGGTGACGACTACAATGAGAGGGTCTTGCCTTCTATAATCCATGAAACATTGAAAGCTGTAATTGCTCAATACAATGCAAGTCAGCTTATTACTCAGAGAGAGGTAAGCTGCCATCCCTTCTGTTTTGCAGTCAAATGAATGCAAGGATTATGAGTGACCTGTGAATTGTTATTAGTGGAGCTGTTACTCAACAGAGATGGAGACTTTTGAAATTGTAAATTTCTCTGAAAATCATTGGATAATTTGGGTTTCTTGGGGATTTTTTTTCGGGGGGGGTGGGGGCGGTTAAAAATATGAAAAAGAGCTAAGAATACCTGAATACGTTAACTATAGAGGAGTCACCTTGATCATTTACAATTACAGGTAACAGATGAATTGTGAAAACGGATTTACTCAGTTCTCAGGGAAATTGTCATGCTCTGAAGAGAAAATGACAGTTGTTCGTATTTGACGTATGTAGTATGTCATTTATAGGCTGTCAGTAGGGAAATACGGAAGATATTGACGGACAGAGCCGCTGCCTTCAACGTTGCCTTGGATGATGTTTCGCTGACAAACCTGTCTTTCGGTAGAGAGTTCACCTCTGCGATTGAGGCTAAACAAATAGCTGCACAGGAAGCTGAACGAGCCAAGTTCATTGTCGAAAAAGCTGAGCAAGACAAGAAGAGTGCCATCATCAGAGCTCAGGTGAGAAAGCTAAAGATCCCCCCCCCCCCCCCCCCCGGTTCCAAAGTTATGCTTTGTCCTCTTAAGCAGGAACTAAGAATTACTGTAGGGGCTTTGCATTTTCATTCAGGGTGACTTTTGATTTCGGTGTAATTTTTCCGAAATATCTGTAGATTGTGTATTTACTAGTTTTATATCATGTACTTACGTTTCTCTGATGTGGTCTGTTAGGGAGAAGCAAAGAGTGCCCAACTGATTGGCCAAGCTATAGCCAAGAACCCGGCATTTATCACTCTAAGGAGGATTGAGGCTTCTAGAGAGATTGCAGGAACAATATCCAAAGCACAGAACAAGGTGATGCTGAATGCTGATGATCTGTTGCTGAACATCGCTGATAATATGACAGTAAAGACTGCTGAGAGGAAGTAAAGCTTGAGTTTGCCTAGCTGCATGCGCCACCTATTTCCATTTCGAAGCAATCAACTTCCTGCTGTTTGTGGATATAAAAGCTAGGAACTAATAGCTATTCTGTAACTATATTTTCAACTGATGCGTTATGCAAGCTTTTGGAGGCTATATTCTCTTTTCATGCTTATCTTCCGTGTTGATGTGTTATAGCGTGCATTTAACATCTAAGCTTCCATCTTAGCTTCTTTTGCGTAGTTTACTATCTTATTCCTGTTTCACTTGCCACGTTTCTCAGGGAGAATTTTGTATCAAAGTAGGGCCATGTTTCCTTCCCCTTAGAACCTAATCAAGCTCAACGTATATGAGATCAATATGTTACCTTAAGTTCTAGGGAGGTTATATTGTTTGTATAAAAGTTTATATATCAAAACAACTACATGGTCTGCCAAAGAGTAAATAAGTGGATCATAGTTTTGTGGAACAACCTTTTGTAGTTTGGCCAAGATCCTAATCCAAAACTGGAACATTTGCCGAAAAGGCGAGCCTTCAGCATCCCGAAACCGTGTCATGCAGCTATCATCAGTTTGCATAAAAGGATGGTCTTATAGCTATCCTTCCTGCAGCCTCCTACTGCCTCTTTTTTTTTTTTTTTTTTTTTTTAATTTTTATTTTAAGGGGAAGGTACCATGTCATAACTTCTTGACGCTGCTACTTTAACACTGTTTGAGCAACCCTGTTAGTGAACTGGAGTTGCCACTTGCTTCCATCAGTTGCCAAACATGCTTATAATTGAAAAGGATCGTAATTTGCAACCAACAACTCCATGTATAGAAATTATACCCTATACATGTAATTAGATCTGGAAAAAACTAACTCTACCTGAAAACTTGGCCCGAACCCGCCTGAAAATTTTGAATTTTGAACACAATTTTCTCAACCCAAACCCAGAAATAACTCAACCCGAAAAATCCACAAATTAGCGGGTCAAATCCGACCCGAACCTAGACCCACCCGTTCGACCCAAATAATACATCTTTATTGTTTGATTTTTCTTTAGTTTAACCTT
Organism: Carnegiea gigantea; assembly: GCA_029747015.1. Taxonomy (NCBI): domain Eukaryota; kingdom Viridiplantae; phylum Streptophyta; class Magnoliopsida; order Caryophyllales; family Cactaceae; genus Carnegiea; species Carnegiea gigantea. Next base: position 147,236 of record JAKOGI010001064.1, read on the forward strand.
CTTAACAAAATTTAACCTTCTTAACAATACTAGTTATTCATTATATTGGTTCATTTAGAAAGACATTATATAATTATCGTATCTCTTTATAATTTAAGCAACAATATTCTTTCTTTCCCAACTTCGTTCTAATATAACAATATCATACGCAACTTATAAATAAAAAACATTAAAAAGTAGGTTATGAAATGAGATGAAATAACTATCTAATCTTGAGAAAATCAACTTAGAATAAAACAAATATTAAAAACGAAAGTCACACCATTTTGTTTTTAATGAAATATGCATGTTCATCATATTATAAATAATGTTACTCTAGAATAACCTAAATTTTGATCTTATAATTGAAACACAATTGTAATATCTTGCGTTTCACTAATGTTCATTCATTTGATTTTTATTTTAATTGGTCAAGAATTATGATGCTAGTGTGGGTAATGAGTCGACTCTAGTCCGATTTAGGATCAATTCACTAATTAAGTGCACTTGGTTAGATGATGGTAAGCTAATTAAAAAAAATCTAAAAATTAAATGTGTTCCTAGCGGGTCAAACCGCTCCGACACATTAACATGCTGTAGACGGACTAACTCATAAATGACTCAATTCATTACTAACTATATCTTAGTCTACAGACTAACTCACAAGGCTCGACTTTGTGGCCACTCATTATGACGTACATACATCCTAGTAAAAATTTTGAGTATCTTTAAATATTCTCTTAAAAAGTTACAATTACAATGCTTTGTCATTAAATGAAAAGAATTTTAAGTTTTAAATATGACGAGTTTTTAATTTTGACAAAAAGGAGTAACTCACAAAAAAGTCGCTCTAAACCTGTTGGGTCGATCCGAAACCCGTATACTCGAAATACAATCGTCCATATTTTATCCGAATCCAAAATACACCCGATCCGTATTTTATCTGAACCCGAATACACCAAACCTGTGTTCAACTCACCCGTCCAAATTGACAAATCTACATGAAATCATAAAGATCGTGTATACTCGCAATACATGTCTAGTTGATTTACCGACCAGCTACATGGACGTGCAATCTTTAGCATTCTTTTCTTTTCGTTTATTTTTTAAACTCGGGAGTGAAGAATTAATAATAAAGAATTATAGTTATTAATTATTGGTGTTTGCTTGATTATATTGGCTGCTATTAGACCTGGCTAAAATTGACCTAACCTGAAAATCGGACCTGAACCCGCCCGAAAAACTTGGGTTCTAAACGCGACTTTCTTAACCCGAACCCGAAATAAATCGAACCCGAAAAATCCGCAAATTAGCAGGTCAAACCCGACCCGAACTTGAATCCGCCCGCTTGACCCGAACATTATATACTTAGTTTTTGATTTTTCTCTAATTTATCCCTCTTAACAAAATTGGTTAGTCATTTTTATCGAATAGTTTAAACAGATATTATATAATTATTGCATCTATTTACAAATTAAACAATAATAAACTTATTTTTTTCTTTTCCATTCTCTGAAAATAATATCGTACACAACTTTTAAATGAAAAAAAGGTTTAAAATGGGTATAAAAGTGCATGAAATAATTATCTAATCTTTTAAAGAAAGTTAATTTAAAAGAAGCCAAGCATTAAAAATGCATAAGTCATACCATTACATGAGTTAAACAAATTTGTCTAATAATTTTTTAAATTAATTAATAATTTGTAATAATTTAAATTTTTGATGTTATAAATGCAAGATAATATCTGGTACTTCTTTTATTCAATTTTATTTGGTTTCGTTTTAACTAGTCTTGAACTACAATATTAGTGGTAGGAAAACGGCTAACTATTGGGATCGGCCCATTAATAAAGTTTTACCTGATTAGACATTGGTGTATTAGTTAATAAAAAGATTAAATTATTAAATAGGTTATTAGTAGTTAAACTGCTATAGCCTATTAAAATGCTCTAGACAGGCTGCCCGATAAATAGTGAACTCACTATTGACCTTCTTTCAACGTTTGGCTCGATCTAGTCAAAATCAAGTGGACTTGATTTTTTGCCCGCCCATTCAATATGTTTATATATTATAATAAAAAGTTTGAATATTTTTAATATTCTTTTGGGAAATTACAATTATTATGCCTTTTCATTAAATACTGACAATTTTGAGTGATAAATATGCAGAATTTTTAAATTTGAAAAAAGAAAGATAACTCACACAAAAAGTACTATAAACCCGTTTGGTTTATCCGAAATCCGTAAAATCAAATACACCAGCCCGTATTTTACACGAACCCGAAATACACCCGACCCATATTTTACCCGAACCCGAATACACCCGACCAGTATTTAACTCCCCCGTCCGAATTGACAGGTCTAGCTGCTATAGTAGATTTTATTAGCTGTTTATTGAAGATATTTTCATCGTTGCTATTTTTGTAAGAAAATTTGGTAAATTAGTTATTTCTAAAAAGGTTATTTGATAAGTTGACAAGTGATATGAAGAGCAACAGTGAGAGAAATTGAGCGACGTATTTCCCCCCAGGAAAGAGATTTACTTGGTCAATCATATAAGAAGGTTAAATGAAATTCCAACAGGAACTACATCTATCATGACATGGGATGTATATGTGGTATGGAGGTTATTTGCCTTGAGATTGTTGAGTTACTCCTAAACTTAGAATTGATATTTTGATGAAAGACAAAAAGGATTGAATTAATTATGAATCAAATGAATCCAAGTAATGACGTTTAAATGGTTGGCAAATTCGAAATGAGCATGATAAAGCAACCTATTTATACCAAGAAAAATGTGTGGATGTTTATGGAGAAGATATGTGTGATTTTATTTGATTGATTAATTGGAAAGTTAATCAAGAAAATTATTTAGCTAGTCCAAAATTTGAATTTCAAATTTTGAGGAGTCAAATTAATTGATTTGTCATGATTTTATCCTCACATGATAAATATGCTTCTAACTATGATACTTACCATGTAAAAATGATATGATATGACTTGAGTCAAATTAAGTAACATTATCCCTTGATTCTGGAAAGAATATTTGTAATATTTTGTAATAGCAGGGAAAAGATATTATGCAGCTTCATATCAGCACAAATTGTGGTAAAGATTGCAAGAAAATCAAATCAGAATCTACTGATTAGATTTCAAGGGCCTAAAATGTAATTTCAAGATATTCGGGACAGAATTTCCTTTCTTGGCAGAATTGGTGTACGACCACCGAAGCCTATAAATAGAGGCCAAATGAGAAAGAGCAAGCATCAAAGCAAGTTGTAAGAACATTGAGCTATATAGTTTTGAATTTACTCTGAGGATTACATTATGATCAAAAGTTGTGAGTGTATTGAGATATTCTTTATTAAGAAGTAAACTTAGGAGTTGGTGTGAGGTCATAACTCCCCCATATGTAAGACAAGATATTGATTTAAGTATTTGAGATCTCTAGAGCGAGATCAGGTAACTTTGAGAGATTGTGAGAGTCCATCTTAATAAAAGAAGTAGAGAGTTGAGGCACCTAAGTGTTGATTTAGAGAGTACACAACCACAAGAGGGGGGTGAATTGTGGTGTCCGATTTTCGCAAGTTGTTGGCAAACAGTCTTAGGCCCTGTTCACACAGGTTGTTCCTGAGATAAGCAGAAGCGAAAATCCAACAAAATTGAATGCGGAAATAATGGACACAGGATTTTTTACGTGGAAAACACCTCTAGCCCAACTGAGGTGAAAAACCACGACCTACCTCGTGTAGGATTTAAACACTTCACTAAACGGGCTAATCACGTTACAATAGTAACACACCTTGTTACAAATTGCAACCCACGTAACCGTCTTCCCTAAGACAGGTTACCCCACGTCCAAAATCCCCTTGATTTGGACACACACTCAACTCACTTTTGTGAAAGAAGAGTATAAAGAAAAACACCCTATTACAATGCTTCTCAACTAAACTAATATAGGGTACAATGAAGTCCTAGTATGCCAACTTTGAAAGCTCAAATAACTCACTTACTAGACACGGTTTTCTTTTGAAACTTTTAAGCTCATGAACACTGAATTTTTGCCTTTGAAAACCGATGCTACTAAGGTTGTAAGAAGCGACCTTATATAGCACTTAGTAAAACAATTTCCTCAAATTTTTGGAAACTAAAATTCCTGAAGATTATAGAATCCTTTAACCACAAGGGATGCAAAAAACTATTTCTGAAATTTTTTGGAAACTCAAATCCTAGAGAATATAGAATCCTTTAGCTGCAAGAGATGAGATAACATGTGCTGGAAACACTTCCTTAACTGTGTGCATAAGGCGGTGCTCTTCAGCAACTAGCCCATATTTTTCTCAACAACCTTATCCACTTGCCAAAAATTGGATATTCTTTTTATTAAAAAAGATTTTGCAAATCCCCTAAGATTTAGATAACCGTTTTTAGGGTGAAGGGTAAGATACTCCATAGAGAAATCTTTCTTGCAAATCTTGGAGAAATTGCTCAAAATCCAAAAGAAAAAAACGTGGAAAATTGTTTTTCGTAGCTTATTCTGGAAACACGCTGACCACCCTATTTCCAGGATTGTTCTGAAGGGTGATCTGAAATACTTTCAAAAAGAAAACAAAACCGTTTCAAGTAAGTGGTAAGCTAAGACTTTCTGATTGGCATATTAACAAGAGTCTAAAAATATAAAACCAAATCAAATCAAGACATCTTGTTGTAACCATTAGTCATCTTGTAGAAAGACGAATTTGCTGCAAACACTTCACAGAACCTGTTTCTCACTGCTGCACTTATATCCTGTGCTTCAAACACTTCACAGGACATGTTTCAAACACCTCACAGTACCTGTTCCTTACGGATGTTCTTACATCGCTGACTTGAGTACCTGTTCTCGATAAACCATTAGTCAAGCAGTTTTAATACATTGAGAACAGCAGTAAGGTCCTGTTCTGTTTGGAGCAACAACAATACTTAGATTTGTTATCATCAAAACCTTATATATTCTAACAAATTCCCCCTTTTTGATGATGATAAACCAAGTGACCATATTGACTTTCAAGGACAATTGAAGTGATTAGTGCCAATTATATATAGGACCGACAATTCACATGAAGCAGTTAGTATCGAAAAAGTGTAAGACATTTAACTCGTCCATGGCAAAACTAAAACAATATTGGTCAACCTATCTTCCCCTTTTTGGCATCATTAAAAAGTAGGGGCGAACAGTCAAACATAGGGTGTTTGCTATCACCACCACTTAGGTAATGGAGAAAAGTTAACAGGCGATACACTCAAGTGTGTTGGTACGGTAATGAGATTGTCCATCCTAGTCACACACAAGCAATTCACAACAGAAAGCAAGAAAGGCAAAGCCAATCAAAAAACAAGATAACCTGTCATTCACCAAACGAGTGCAACAGAAAGTACAAACTAGCAAGAGAGGATAACCAAGAGAAGTGAGAACAGGCTATGAGAACAACAGATGGGGGGTGATCAGAGAGCAGGAGGGGAAAGTTTTGCTGAGAGGGAAGAGAGAAGGGCGAGGATATCTTCATGGCGTTTTGCATTGAGAGCCTTTTCCTCGTCCAGGGCAGCCTTTACCGCAGTAAGCTCAGCACTGAGTCGAGAGTTTTCTTCCAAAGCAGCCTCAAGCTTGACTGAGGAACTGCCAGTAACAGGAGGACGGGTTGTTCTGGTCCCCTGTTCTGAGGCAGACCCCTCAATCAAAGCATACCCACACCCCATAAGGGTGCTACTCCCAATCTCATCGATGAATTGAGCTCCCACCTTCTTCTGTAGAGTCACCCCAAAGTACTCAAACACACTAGTTAGGAAGAAGCCGTACTCCAGGTCATGTTCCCTGGAGGTGTTTGCAATTCTTGCAATCTGTCGAATCATGATGGCGGGAAGGTTGATTTGCTCTTCCCTGTCCATCAGATCCATCAAACACTAATCCATGGCATCAGCAAGATTACGACCCTGACCCCGAAGAATGACATTCTTGATACTAAACCAAAATATCAATTGATGGAGCGATGTCATGTCCCCTTTCTTTACTGACTTGGGTGTTTGCAGGCTTGGTTGCTGGCTAAATTTCTGGGAGAGCTTCAGCAGCCTAGCTGTCCCTAGAATAGTCTTGTCTTCCCTCACATATATATCAAAGCCCGTGGAGGGAATCCCCAGAATTTTCCCTAATGTCTTCGCATCAAAGCGAAGCTGCTTCCCACTAACCATACTTGTCACCACTCCTTCGGTGACAGTGCAGTTGGCATAGAACTCTGCCAACTCATGTACAGAATACCCCATCTGGGTGTTTCTAAAAAGCTCATACCACCCCTGTGCACGCAGTTTGTGCAGAAACACCCCCAGACTCTGTTCCTCAAAATATTTTACCTTGATAATTTTGCCCCTGGCTACCCGTCTCTGAAGCAGTTGGGTCAGTTTGGCTGAGATTGCGGACGGGGTAGACTTCTTGACTCTTTTAGGTTGGGGCTCAGTAGGAGGGTCTTGGGTGGAGGCGTGTTTGAGAGAGGCTTTTCTCTTGGGAGTTTTGAGGGGTGATGGTTTGGAGGGTAAGTGGAGGTTGATTTTGGTGCAGGCAGAGGCTTATTCTCTGAGGACTCTGAGAACACGGGAGTGCCCTATTTGAAGGAGGTGTTCTTAGTGTCGCTATCTGATGAAGGCTCAGAGGAGGAATCAATTTCCTCAACAATAGGGGATGTCTGTTTGGCAGGACGAGGCGTGGATTGGAAAGCAATTCGGGCTGATTTTCGAGTTGGCCTGTTTGTGGGTTTGGCCGAAGAGAGGATTTGTGATTTTGGTTTGACAGGGGTTTTATTTTTGGAGGGTTCTTCAGTCTGGCCGCTTTGAGGCCTTGATGGTGGTCGTGTTCTTGGCATTTTAGTACGCCTAGCCACAATTTTGTACCTATTGCGTTTCTCACCGGTTTGTGTTACCAATGTGGCTTGTGCAGGCTTGACAGGAGACTCCTCCATTTGACCACTACTTCCCCCTTCTTCTTTTGACAAATCCTCCCCTAGGTCATCCCTAAAAACCTCAGGCCCTGTTTTCGGCCCCTGTTTCCTGCTCTGGAAACAGCCCAAACGAATTGATGTCATCTAAGCCATGGTCAAACAGAAAGAGGTCATCTAAAGCCCCAGTTTCTCGGTCAGATGCCCCAACAGGTTCTTGGGGTTCTCCAGACTGTTGACATGCGCCCGGTTCACCAAACAAAATTAAATCCCATCCAAATTTGTAGGGGATGTCTTCCAATTTTAGATCCACTATTCTAAGGTCTATGCTCTTCAAAAACCCAAAAGGTTTATAGACAATGGGTCGAGGAGGTTCAGTAGTTTTACCTTCCATGAGAGCCGTCAGAAATTGTGTAGGAGCAAACAGGGCTGTGGCTGTTTGCAAAGCTGTGCTTAGTGACCTATTGCCCTGGGTCACGATCGAGGAGCTCTCAGTGCTGATGGGGGATGCCATTTTTCCAGAGAGATGAGAGAGATTAGGGTTTCTTGAACAGGATTTCAGAGCACGAAGGATTGTGGTAGAAGTGAGAGATTTGAAGCAAGTTTGAAGAGAGATTTTAAAGAAAGAGAAGCGTGCAAAATCTTTTAAAGATTTTGCCCGTTTTGCAACGGGCTTTAGCATTAAATTAGGCCGCGCACACCTCGGGAAGATGTTAGGCAATTCTCAATTTGTTGCACACATTTGACAAACAAGAGGCGTACCTGTTTCTGGTGCTTGTTCTTAAGGTTACTTGCTCAGTAACATGGGACAATAAGGGTAATCTCATTAGACCTCAATAAGTGTCAGCAGGTTGCAAACCTCACATATGCTAAACATAGCACAGAAGTTGATTGCAAACAAAAAATTTTAACATGTTGTGCCCGTAACTTTTAAATTTTGCAAACAGGAAGAGAGAACAGGTTGGTCAGGTTGTTCTAATTAAGCCTAGTTCGAGTCTATTCCTTTCAAATTGTTCTCTACCCAATGCTTTTGTGAATATATCAGCAATTTGATTTTCAGTGGCACAAAAATTCATTGAGATCACTCCTTTTTCAACATTGTCTCTTAGAAAATGATGACGAATGTCAATATGTTTTGTTCTTTTGTGTTGACATGGATTTTTGGCAATGTTAATTGCACTTGTATTGTCACAATAAATAGGAATGCATCCTATGTCAACACAAAAGTCCTTGAGTTGTTGTCTTATCCATAATAACTGAGCACAACAAGATGCAGCTGCCACATACTCAACTTCTGCTATGGACAAGGCAACAGAGAGTTGTTTCTTGGTTGCCCAAGATACCAAATAAGGTCCAAGAAAGTGAGCCATACCTGAGGTGCTTTTTCTATCAACCAAGAAACCTGCATAATCAGCATCAGCATACCCAACAAGATCAAAGTTGCAACCTCTAGGATACCATAAGGTTAGATCAGGTGTATGTTTTAAGTATCTTAAAATCCTTTTTACAGCCTTAAGATGAGTTTCTTTAGGGTTAGACTGAAAACGTGCACATAGACCTACACTGAAGACAATGTCAGGTCTACTAGCCATTAGGTATAGGAGTGACCCTATCATACCCCTATAGGATTTCTCCTCAACTGAGGGACTACCATCATCCATTACCAACTTGGTTGAGGGAGAGATGGGAGTATCAATAGGCTTGGCCGACTCCATCCCAAAACGCTTGAGTAACTCCTTGATATATTTTTGTTGATGGATCATGGTGCCATTTGAAGTTTGCTTGATTTGTAAGCCTAGAAAGAAATTAAGCTCACCCATCATGCTCATTTCAAACTCACTCCTCATCATTTTTGAAAATTCATTGCACAAATCATGATGAGTTGCACCAAATATGATGTCATCGACATATACTTGGACAATCAACAAATGTTCCCCCTTAGATTTTAGAAACAAGGTATTGTCTACCTTGCCTCTTGTAAAACCATTTTCTAATAAAAAGCTTGACAACCGCTCATACCAAGCTCTAGGGGCTTGTTTTAAACCATAAAGTGCTTTGTCAAGTTTGAAAACATGGTTAGGAAATTCATCACTTTCAAAACCAGGGGGTTGTTTGACATACACTTCTTCTTTGAGGTATCCATTTAGAAACGCACTTTTGACATCCATTTGATACAACTTGATCTCCATGTGGGCTGCAAAAGCTATCAAAATTCGAATGGCTTCCATCCTTGCAACAGGTGCAAAGGTCTCTTCATAATCAATTCCCTCTTCTTGGTTGTAGCCTTGAACCACCAGCCGGGCCTTGTTCCTAGTGACTGTTCCGCACTCATCTAGCTTGTTACGGAACACCCACTTGGTTCCAATGATTGTTCTATCCTCTGGCCGTGGCACAAGGTGCCATACCTTGTTCCTTTCGAACTGATGGAGTTCTTCTTGCATGGCTGTGACCCAATCTGAATCTGCAAGAGCGTCATTAATATTCTTTGGCTCAATTTTTGAGAGAAAAGCATAGAAAGCACAGAAATTTTTGAGTCTAGATCTAGTTTGAACTCCTGCATTAATATCAGATAAAATTTGATCAAGAGGGTGTGAACTTTGGTATTTCCATGATCGTGGTGAAAGTGGGTTCATAGACTCACCCTCCATCCTAGCTGGAATACTCGGTGAAACAGGTGCAGAGCCTATTCTCGAACCTGTTTGGGAGCTTATTTCTGGATTTATCCCTGAAGGATTCGGCTGGTGTTGTCCCAAACAGGGTTCCACCCTATTTCCCCCTGTTTGGTTCACACCTTACTTACCTTTCTGAAGAACAGCCTCAGGCCTTGCTCCCTACGATTGATCCTTACCTTATTTACCTTGAAGCAGCACGTCTTTTCTAACAAGACCTAGTTCGAAGTCTTCTTCCTATGCATTATTCTCGCTTAGAGAGTTAGTTTTATCAAAAAGCACATGCACACTTTCCTCAACACACAAGGTTCTCTTGTTAAACATTTTGTATGCCTTATTATACGAGGAGTAACCAAGGAATATTGCTTCATCACTCCTTGGATCAAATTTCCCTTAGGCATCCTTTCCATTATTATGCACAAAACATTTACAACCAAAAACTCTCAAATGCATAATATTAGGTTTTCTTTCCTTGAAAAGTTCATAAGGAGTTTTGTTAAGAATAGGTCTAATCATGCATCTATTTATAATGTAATATGATGTATTCAAAGCTTCAGCCCAAAAGTTTCTAGGAAGACCACTAGCAACAAGCATTGTTCTAGTCATGTCCTCTAGAGTGCGATTTTTGCGCTCTACCACCCCGTTCTGTTGGGGTGTTCTTGGAGCTGAAAAATTATGATCAACACCATGCTCATTACAATAATCAATAAAGCTCGAATTTTCAAATTCTGTACCATGGTCAGACCTTAGGCATACCAAAGAGTGTCCTACCCTCTTTTCAGTCTTTTTAATGAAAGCAAGAAATTTTTTAAAAGTTTCATCTTTAGAAGCCAAAAACAGGGTCCAAGTGAAACGAGAGTAGTCATCCACTATCACAAGCACATACCTCTTACCTCCTCTGCTCATGATCCTCATTGGACCACATATATCCATATGTATCAATTCAAGAGGTCGAGTAGTGCTTACACACCTTTTAGATTTAAATGAATTTCTGACTTGTTTGCCTTTGGCACATGCATCACATACCTTGTCATCATTGAATTTGATGGAAGGTAAGCCTACCACTAAGTCTTTAGTTACAAGTTTGTTCAAAAGCGAGTGGCTTGCATGACCTAGCCTTTTGTGCCAAAGCATAACATCATCATTTAGGGCACTCAAACAAGTCAAATTATTTTGGGGAAGAGTAGAAATACACACTTTATAAACATTTTTGTGTCGCTTCCCCCTCAACACAACATCTCCTGTGTTCATATTCACAACCAAGCAACGTGTTGGAGAGAACACTACTAGGTTGTCTTTGTCACACAGTTGGGACACACTTAGCAAGTTGTGTTTTATTCCATCCACAAAATAAACATTGTCAATTGAATGGGAGAGTGACTCACCTATCTTACCTATGCCGACAATTGTCCCGGATTTGCCGTTTCCAAATGCCACACTCCCACCTTCTGAAGCTGTAAGTGAGAGAAAATTGGATCTTTCACCAGTCATATGCCTCGAACACCCACTGTCAACATACCACAGCTGCTTGTTCCCTAGACTGTTCCCTGCACTGTTTGCTGGGTTGTTTGCTGGGTTGTTCTCTCTCACTTCAGCCTGCAAAACAAATCAAGGGTTAGTTTTGGGAACCCAGATCCACTTGGGTCCCATTCCTTTAGACGTACAAATCTCATCTTTCCTAACCCATATTTGTTTTACATGAACTGTGTTCCTTTCAATGGCATACTTTCTTATAGGACAAGCATATCGATAATGCCCCGTTTTACCACAATGAAAGCAAACAATATTTTCAGGTAATCCCACATATTTTTTATTCACTGGGTAGGTCATCTTAGGCACAAAACCTAGTCCTCTTCTATTTCGACTATGATGAGTGTTTAACCATTCAAACGCCCTTGAGAACCTGTTCCAGAGCTTGTTTGTGGCAAGGTCTGATTCCAAGTGTTTTATTTTCTCAAGCAAGTTTTTATTTTCTTCCAGCAAAGACTCGACCTTACCTTTTAAGTCAAGGGATTCTTTTTCTAGCTCAGTCAGTTTAGTGGAACAAGTCTCTTCTTTCATGAGTAGAGTTTCTTTAAGCACATTGATGTTTTCATGCAAGCCAAGAGTCTCTTTGTCAACTTCAAGTTTTTCCAATTTAAGGGTTTCATTTTCAAGTTCTAGATCTCGAACATCCCTTTTTAATTCAGCACATATATCCATTATAGTGTACACTAATTCCTCAAGAGTTGATTTATTTAGACCTCGTACCTTGTTCTTGAGTTGAGTCAGACTGTCTGTTGATCCATCATCTGAATCAGTGTCACTTCTTACCATGAGTGCTACATCAGCTTCCCCAGCTTCAGACCCTTCCTCATCCTCGCTTGAATCTCCCTAGGCCGCGAGCATAGCTTTTGAGAACCTTTTCGCTGAGCCGCTTACACCCTGTTTCCTCCCCTATTTTCTAGGGTGTTCGGGTTCTTGTTCTTCCTTGTGCAGTGGGCAGTTTCTCACAATGTGGTCCAGTTTGCCACACTTGAAACACCCGGAGAACTGTTCCCGAGAGGTGTTCCTGGCCTTGCTGAAGTCCTTCCTTTTGCTATTTTCTTTGACTTTCTTGAAGAACTTCTTGAACTTTTGAGTGATCATGGCAATCTCCTCCTCATCAGAATCAGAATCATCTTCTAAGGCCTTTAGTGCAAGACCTCGATCTCTCTTTGTCTCATCTTTTTGTTGAGGATTTTTCCTAAGTTCATACGTTTGGAGGTTGCCAATCAGCTCATCTAGGATGATCTTGTTCATGTCCTTAGCTTCTTGGATGGCCGTTACTTTCGCTTCCTAAAGAATGAGGTAGAATTCTTAGAATCTTCCTCACCAATTCTTCGGTGGTGAAGGATTTTCCTAGGGATTTCAGCTCATTCGTTATGTGAGTGAAGTGAGTGTACATGTCCATCACACTTTCACGATCACCCATCTCAAACAGCTCATACTTTCTCATAAGCAATTCAATCCGGGATTACTTTACCTGATTGGTCCCTTCGTGAGCTACTTGCAAAGCATCCCATATTTCTTTGGCCGACTCACAGTCAGATATGCGAGTATATTCATCAGGACCTAGGCCGAAATATAGGAGTTTCTTGGCCTTGGCATTCTTCTCCATCATCTTGTAATCTTCAGCATTGAATTCCTTAGGCTCCTTGGGAATTGACTTTCCATCTTCAGTGATTTTCTTAGGGATGAGTGGTCCATTCTTGATGAGCATCCACAACTCATAATCCTCGGCTTGGATGTAGTTTTCCATTCTATTCTTCCAACATCTATAGTGTTGGCTATTAAAGTATGGTGGTCGAGTTATGGATTGACCTTCAAGCATGCCTTGTGGTGTACTCATCTTCAAGGATCTCTCAAAGGTGTTAGCCTTTCAAAGGAGAACCCGCTCTGATACCACTTGTTGATTTAGAGAGTACACAACCACAAGAGGGGGGTGAATTGTGGTGTCCGATTTTCACAAGTTGCTGGCAAACAGTCTTAGGCCCTGTTCACACAGGTTGTTCCTGAGATAAGCAGAAGCGAAAATCCAACAAAATTGAATGCGGAAATAATGGACACAGGATTTTTACGTGGAAAACACCTCTAGCCCAACTGAGGTGAAAAACCACGACCTACCTCGTGTAGGATTTAAACACTTCACTAAACGGGCTAATCACGTTACAATAGTAACACACCTTGTTACAAATTGCAACCCACGTAACCGTCTTCCCTAAGACAGGTTACCCCATGTCCAAAATCCCCTTGATTTGGACACACACTCAACTCACTTTTGTGAAAGAAGAGTATAAAGAAAAACACCCTATTACAATGCTTCTCAACTAAGCTAATATAGGGTACAATGAAGTCCTAGTATGCCAACTTTGAAAGCTCAAATAACTCACTTACTAGACACGGTTTTCTTTTGAAACTTTTAAGCTCATGAACACTGAATTTTTGCCTTTGAAAACCGATGCTACTAAGGTTGTAAGAAGCGACCTTATATAGCACTTAGTAAAACAATTTCCTCAAATTTTTGGAAACTAAAATTCCTGAAGATTATAGAATCCTTTAACCATAAGGGATGCAAAAAACTATTTATGAAATTTTTTGGAAACTCAAATCCTAGAGAATATAGAATCCTTTAGCTGCAAGAGATGACATAACATGTGCTGGAAACACTTCCTTAACCGTGTGCATAAGGCGGTGCTCTTCAGCAACTAGCCCATATTTTTCTCAACAACCTTATCCACTTGCTAAAAATTGGATATTCTTTTTATTAAAAAAGATTTTGCAAATCCCCTAAGATTTAGATAACCATTTTTAGGGTGAGGGGTAAGATACTCCATAGAGAAATCTTTCTTGCAAATCTTGGAGAAACTGCTCAAAATCCAAAAGAAAAAAACGTGGAAAATTGTTTTTCGCAGCTTATTCTGGAAACACGCTGACCACCCTATTTCCAGGATTGTTCTGAAGGGTGATCCGAAATATTTTCAAAAAGAAAACAAAACCGTTTCAAGTAAGTGGTAAGTTAAAACTTTCTGATTGGCATATTAACAAGAGTCTATAAATATAAAACCAAATCAAATCAAGACATCTTGTTGTAGCCACTAGTCATCTTGTAGAAAGACGAATTTGCTGCAAATACTTCACAGGACCTGTTTCTCACGGCTGCACTTATATCCTGTACTTCAAACACTTCACAGGACATGTTTCAAACACCTCACAGTACCTGTTCCTCACGGATGTTCTTACATCGCTGACTTGAGTACCTGTTCTCGATAAACCATTAGTCAAGCAGTTTTAATACATTGAGAACAGCAGTAAGGTCCTGTTCTGTTTGGAGCAACGACAACACTTGGATTTGTTATCATCAAAACCTTATGCATTCTAACACTAAGCCTGATTAAGGCCCAACCTCATTAAAATATCATTGCGCATTGTCTCTATTTAATTTCTATTTTTGCTTCCAAACTTGAATTTTTTAGAATTTTTGCAATCACCCTATTCACCCCTCTTTAAGGTGATCTAAGTCTTCAATTGGTATCAAAGCGGGTGCTATTATCTTGAGACTTAACCGTCTAATAGTTTCGATCATATGGCTAGTTATAATTTTGATTCTAATTGTCCACCTCTTTTTTTGGGTACTAATTTTTTTTGGTGGAAGGAAATCATGGGACTCTATGTCAAGCACAAAGATCTCGATCTTTGAGAGATTATAAAGAAAGGTCCCATTGTCATTGAAAAATAGAAGGATCAGTTTATCAACGATGATTACAGGATGATGTCCAAAAATTCTAAAGCCATTAATATGCTATATTGTGGTCTTTCTATTGATATTTGTGTATATGTTTTTCAATACAAAAGTGCCAAAGAGATTTGAGATTATCTTCATTATTCATATGGTGCTAATGAAAAGGTGTTAGATCTTGCATTGTTAAGCAGGAGGAGACAACTAAGATTAATAAGTCCAAGCTACAATCTCCTAGAGATGGCAACAACTCATGTGAACGAGACATCGATGAAAATGGCTATAAGATCATTCAAGAAATTCTTGAGTATCATGACAAAATCAAGCAACATAAAGAATCTGTTGAAAAATAAGAACAAGGAGAAAATGGATGCAAAACGAATTACCAAGGATCATCAACTCCTAAAATTGAGAAAGATAAGGTAAAAAGTTTTATTAACTATTTTTCTCAATCTTGTCTTGACTTAATTGATTTAAATGATATGCTTGATAAGTCTTTTTCAAAGTTTTATAAAAGTAGTATTATACCAAAGAGGAATCCCAAGAATAGTGATAAAAAATTTGCTACCCCTCTATACGCTCTTACTTCTAACCATTATGGACCCAAAAAAATATCGGTACCAAAATCTTGCCCTAGATATTTCTTTTTGCATAACTCTATGAAGAATGGAGAAATTTTTGGAAAATTACTTGGATGTCTCCCTGGAAAAATTAAAACATTCTTACTAGAATTTGAATTTATAAGAAATTTCAGAGGATGAATAAAATATGATGTTTGTCAAAAGGTGACTCAGAAAATGGTGGGTGTTAGGTTGCCTAAGATATAAAAAAGGTAAATCCTTTTTTTACATTTAATTTTTCCCCTTCCATATTTTTTACCTCTCTGATGTTGAGGGAAACATAAATAATGCATTCTTATCAGTTGCATGTTGGTTTGATTATTTAGTGGAAGGAAAAATTATATGTCTTCTCATAAAAATTGATCTTATGCATAAATGTTTAATATGAGTATGCCTTTCAAAGTTAAAATCATGTTTGCAACATATCACTCAACTTTTGTGTCACATGGCATATTTACTATATGAAACTTGCCTTTAAAATTTGATTGTTGATGCATACATGCCTATCTCGTTGAATTAGATTCCATATTTAGAGAATTGTATCCTAATTCTGTAAACAGAGACTTGACTTGATGTGGAGTACGTATTGATATTTGATCTTGTCATATTATCTCTATACATGGCTATGTATTTCGCAATTTTTATTTTATTGTCTGCCGATATGATCAATTTAAAATCTTCATTTATATACAAGGGCCACAACATGTCTTGTAATTGATTTTCAATGTTGATATGTTATAAGATTTCATCTTTGCATGGATTATGTTGTATCTTTATTTGCTGTACTTCACCTTTATAAATTATATTTGATTAATCACTCTGAAAAGGGAACATACTAAATTAAGTCTTGTTTACAGGCCTATGTGATAATCCTTATATGTTTTTATATGATGTGAAATTGAGAATTTGAAAGATTAATATTATTTGCAAAAAGGTAGTGCACATATAAGTAACAACCTTTGCAATTTAAGAATCCCATCAAAGACATTGAAATCAAAGAATGTTATGTTACTCTATTTGCCCATAAGAAGCAAAACATGACTTAAGTATACTAATCATCCACTAGATAAGAAAGACTTCCCCAAAGTTTTCACAGTAAGGTTTCCATATTATTACACTCATCCATTACATGGAATCAGTTTTATATTTAGATATTGTATCAATTTAACATATCAGATTTAAATCTTTGAGTGCATAGTAAGGGGGAAAATATATTATAATAATTCAAAAGTGATTACTCTTTGAACATGATCTTAAAGATATGGCCACATATTTTGTCCAATAATTTTCTATGTTTGTCATTGATATGATTTATGTCTTTGCGGATATGATTGCATGTAGTATGTTATGAACATCATTTTTTTTTTTTGGAAATAGATTTTAGCTTGAAGTATGTTTATATGATATGATCCATTTTCCATCAAAAAAAAAAAAAAATGCAGCTCTAACGTTTGTATACGTACAGTATATTTTTTCATATACTAGACCTTGACTTTATTATGCATGCTTTGACAAACTGATATGATTCCTTGTCTATGAGAATTCATATGCCCTTTGTGTCTCCCTGAATAACTATTTTTAGGAAGGAAAAATATAATTTATCCTAGATTGTTGCACTTTTATATGTCTTATAAGCCCATACATTTGTCTTAAAATTAATGTATGAAGGGGGAGATAGATAATTTGAATTCTGTGTATCTTTTCATATCCTCTACATTCATGTTATCCCATGTCCCCAAGATTGATATTACATGCTTAAATTATTTTTGCAAGGAGGAAAATACGCCAATGGTATATAAATTGCATTATAATGATATTGGCATGAATTAAGGGAGAGATATAATCGTCAATGGTACTTATCCCTTGCTTCTATTCTTGATTTGTATGTTCTAGTTATCGCATCGAAGGGAGGAGAAAATAGTTTGATTACATGCGATAAGTATCACATGGTTCAATCATTTTTGAAAGGGGCAGATGTAAAGAGTTTTGAAATATTGACATTCTAATATATTAATGTCTCCAAAGAATTATTGACATATAACTCCAATTTGACATTTGTGAGTGCTATATTAATAGGAAGCTGTGCTATTAATCTATGATGACTTTCTACAACCCTTTTTATATTGATGGCAAAGGGGAGAAGTATTATACAATGTCTCCATGTTCTTCCATACTAGCGTTAATTTTTTTTGACCTTCTCCTGCTAATGCCTTTTTGATGAAATACAAAACAAGGGAGAAAGATGAATTGGTAAGTTCAAATGGTAAGATCACTATAAGCATTTTAATTCTTCAAGTTAGATTTTGTCTTTCATCAAAAAGGAGGAGGTTGTTGAGTTATTCCTAAACTTAGAATAAGTTGGATGATATTTTGATGAAAGACAAAAAGGATTGAATTAATTATGAACCAAATGAATCCAAGTAATGACATTTAAATGATTAGCAAATTTGAAATGAGTATGATAAAGCAGCCCATTTATACCAAGAAAAATGTGTGGATGTTTATGAAGAAGATATGTGTGATGTTATTTGATGGATTAATTGGGAAGTTAATCAAGGAAATTAGTTAGCTAATCCAAAATTTGAATTTCAAATTTTGACAAATCAAATTAATTGATTTGTTATGATTTTATCCTCACATGATAAATATGCTTCTAACCATGATACTTACCATGTAAAAATGATATGATATAATTTGAGTCAAATTAAGTAACATTATCCTTGATTCTAGAATGAATATTTGTAATACTCTGCAATAGTAGGGAAAAGATATTATGCAGCTTCATATCAACACAAATCGTGGCAAAAATTGTAAAAAAATCGAATCAGAATCTGCTAACCAGATTTCAAGAGCCTGAAATGCAATTTCAAGATATTCTGGACATAATTTTCTTTCTTGGCAGAATTGGTGTAAGACCACTGAAGCCTATAAATAGAGGCCAAGTGAGGGAGAGCAAGCATCAAAGCAAATTGCAAGAACATTGAGCTATACATTTGTGACTCTAAGTATTACATTGTGATCAAAAGTTGTGAGTGTATTGAGGAATTCTTTATTAAGGAGTGAACTTAGGAGTTGGTGTGAGATCACAACTTCCCCATACTTAAATTAAGATATTGATTTAAGTACTTGGGGTCTCTAGAGTGAGGTAGTTCTGAGAGATTACAAGAGTTCATTTTAATAAAAGAAGTAAAGAGTTGAATCCTAGAGTTGGACTACAAAAACGATGCTAATCTCCGAGGAAAAAGTGACGGCGCAGCGATCCATAGGAGAAAGTCAGATATTTCGACGGAAAAACCGACGGAGACTGACGGAATTTTGAATTTCCAACGGAAATTCCGACAGAGCATGTTTCCCTCGGAAATTGCGACTGAATTCCGACGGATTCCGTCGGAATCCGTAGGAAATTCCGCGTGATTCAAAAAATTTTCGTATTGGGTTTCAAGAGTTTCGGAGAGATTTTGTAGCCATTTGCACCATGAAGAGAGAGAGAGAGAGAGAGAGAGAGAGAGAGAGAGAGAGTGTGAGCAAGGAAGAGAGAGAGAGGGAGTAAGGAAGAGAGAGAAGGAGGAGGTGTTTGTGGTTTCCGATGGCCGGTGGCCGGAAAAATTTGGTGTCGACGCTTGTAATTTAACAATAAGTTATTTATTTTGAGTTAATTTGCTCTTTGAAATTGAAATATTTAAGTTAGTTGGTTTTTTATGGTGGTTAATTTGTCATAAATTGGTTTAAGAGTGCCGCCACCATTCCGCCGTCTGTGCTGCCACCTCGCCGCCGCTGCCCAGCCGCCCCACCGCCCCTGCGCCGCCTCTGCCACCCTTGTCGCCGCCGCCGTCTTCGATAATCTACTTTGATTTGTGGGTATTTAAAGGTTAATGGAATTAATGTTATATTTTGAAATTATATATATCAATTTGGTATGTGTTGTTAACTTTTGTAAAATTTAATTTTGAAGCATATTTGTATAGTTTATTTAATTTATTTTTTTTGTAAAATATGGATATGAATTATGTTAATTTTTTATTTAATTTGTAAAGTGTATTTATTTGAATAAGTAGAATAAAATATGATAAGCACGTATATTTATAATAATTATATAATTATTATGAAATGTTGAAGTGTATTAAACATGTATAATGTGTTTTGTTTTAGTGAATAATTTAAATTTGCTAAGTATGTTTATTTTTTGTTTGATTTGTGCTATATATTAATATTTTGTAAGCATGTGAAGTGTATGTTTTTTGAGGTATGTATAATTTTTTGTGCGATTTGTTTAGTATGTTAAGATTTTATATTTTATTTTTATAATATTGAGGTATGTTAAGTATATATTAATTTAAGTTTGCTCGTTATGTTAATAGTATTATATTTTATTATTTTTGTTTGGGCTTGTTTATTTGGATGAAGTGCAAAATAAATAATTTAATTTGTGCTTGATGCTTAATTACGTTTATTTTGACAAATAATATAGTTATGTTAAATTTATTTTTTTAGCGTATATATTTAATTACGTTATTGTATTTTAGATTTAGCACTTATTTTTTCAAGAAATTCGGGAATATAAAATGTGAACTAAATATGAATATAAGTTTTTTTATTTGTGCCATCAGTGAGTATATAATTTATACTAAATAATTTAAGCTTTAACTTAATTTGTAATGTATCTTGATTTTGATAAATGAAATAGTTGTAGGTAGGTAGGTAAGTATATATAATATATGTTCAATTTTGGTGGATAGTTTAAGTATGTTAACCATATTTATTTTTTGTTCAATTTGTTGTGTATTTTAATTATTGGTAAGTACGTGAAGAATATTTTTGTTTGAGGTATGGTTAATTTTTTGTTTGATATATATGTGTAATATATATACATTATTGTATGTGTAATATATATATATATATATATATATATATATATATATATATATATATATATATTTAATTATGTTGTTAAATTTATTTTTTTATATATATATAATATATATATATATATATATATATGTTGTATGTGATGATGGTGTAAGCTTTTTATTTTTTTTCAGGAGCAAAAATTTTTTAAAAGTGAAAAAATTTTTTCTAGAGGGGGGAGGATTCCGACAGAATTTTCCGTCGAAATCCTCCCCCCTCTGAAAATTGCCTACGCCTTAACCTTCCTGTCCGACGGATTTTCCGACGAGTAATTCCTTCGAAATTACTGTCGGACAATTTTCTGTGATGAGCTGATTCCCGAAGGGGTATTTCACGCCGTATTTTCTGTCAGAAAGCTCATATTCTGTCGGAAAAGTTGACTTTTTTTGTCGTTAATTCCGTCGCAAATCAGAGGTATTTTTGTAGTAGGCAGGCACCTAAGCCTGATTGATAGCCCACCTTGTTAAAATATCATTGCACATTGTCTCTATTTAATTTTATTTTTGCTTCCGAATTTTTATTTTAAATTTTTGCAATCACTCTATTCACTCCCTCCAGCGTGATCTGAGTCTTCAGAGACAAATGATAAAAGCTGCATCAACTCAAAATTCTTTGTCTTCTAGAGATAGGCAAGCCATGAAGCAGACTGGAACATATTGGAGTAGGTTTGACTAGTAATTAGCATATTAGAGTATGTTTTACTAGCAATTAGCATATCAGAATTGGTTAGAGCAGATTGGAGTAGTTTGGAAGCAAGTTGGAGCATTTTATAATGTTTTGGAGCATGAGAGGAGGAGAAGATATTTATGTGCGGTGAGGGGGAGCAAGCTAACTGCATTGCTATTTTTAAAAAAAAAGGTAAATTAGTTATTTCTAAAAAGATTGTTTGATAAGTCAAGAAGTGATGTGAAGCATGATCGTGATACAGAAGCTGAGTGACCTATTTCCCCTAAGGAAAGAGATTTACTTGGTTAATCATATAAAAAGGTAAAATGAAATTCCAATGGGAACTACGTCTATCATGACATGGAATATCTGGTATGGAGGTAATTTGACGAAACTGCACCAACTCAAAATCCTATGCCTTCTACAGATAGGCAATCCATGCAGTATAATGGAGTATATTGGAGCAAATTGGAGTATGTTTGATTAGCAGTTAGTAAATTAGATTTAGTTTGACTAGCAAGTAGCAGATTAGAGTAGATTGAAGCGGATTAAAGTAGATTAAAATAGCTTGGAAGCAAGTTGTAGTATTTTAGAATGTTTTAGAGCATGAGAGGAGGAGAAGGTATTTATGTTAGGTGAGAGGGAGTAAGCTAATTGCATTACTATTTTTTAAAATAAAATTGGTAAATTAGTTTTTTCTAAAAAAGTTGTTTTATAAGTCAACAAGTGATATGAAGAGCGACTGTGATAGAGAAATTGAGCGATTTCCTCTCAGGAAAAAGATTTACTCGATCAATCATATAAGAAGGTTAAATGAAATTTCAATGGGAAATACATTTACAATGAATGGAATATGTGGTATGGAGGTTATTTACCTTGAGACAAATGATAAACACAATGAAGAAACTAAACCAACTCAAAATCCTATGTCTTATAGAGATAGGCTGGCCATGAAGTAGATTATAGCATTTTGGAGCAGATTGGAATAGATTGGAGCATGTTTAACTAATAATTAGCATATTGGAACTGATTGAAGTAGATTAGAGCATATTGAAGAAGTTTGGAAGCAAGTTGGAGTATTTTAGAATGCTTTGGAGCATTTTAGAGTGATTTCCAATGATTTTGTGCAATAATGTTTTATTTTTGTAGTACTAGTTTTCATCCAAAAAAATTATGCAACGGATGAGTTGAACATAATTCCCATCATTATTCACAAATCAATAATATTTTTCATATATTGAGGAAAAAAAGTATAAAAAATTACAGCCAGATACCCTGCATTTTGTGGAAATCATAATTAGTTAGAGGGTCATGTTATTAGAATATATTTAAAATGCCCAATCTTCTTTGGAAACTATTTTTAAGGGACAGTTTACTATTTTTATTTTCATTTATCATCCTAAAGTTTTCATATTTGTATATTTTATCTGAATACTTAAAAACTTATTTTCAAAAATTTTATTTTTGTGCATGTGATGTTCTGCTTATAAGTACTACTCGGAGCACTGCTTCATGACTATATTAGTGATGCAGTTTAATTATGGACTACTGAAGTGGTTCCTTCTGGTGAACGCACAATATGTGAATAAATAGGAGGAAACTAGATAAAAAGATATGGTAAAATAGTGTTTGATGATGAAATCAATGAGATTGGAGAAGAACTCAACCAAAATGAAACTGAATCTAATCTAGTTAGCAATGTTGTTCCTAAACCTAAAGAATTTGGTGAATCTTCTAGAAAAAATTTCTATTTTATGAGACCTAGATATGTTTCATCAGGATGTATAATAAAATTTTCCTTTAGGTTCATCCCAAGAAAAATCACATCATTTGAAGAAATTGACCTTACCTTAATTAGCCAAACTAGATACATCTTAAACATCGATGGAGCTCATAATAGAGAAGAAATATTCGAGCACTGAAAAAAGGTATAAGTAGTATCTTGAACTTAAATACTGCATGGTCTGCTAGAAATTTCCTAAACTATATCAAACATAGTTTTTCTAGTGCTGTAGCTGACTGGTATAACTCATTAGATAAGAAAGGTAAAAATGTATTAAGAATGATAGAAACACCAGCTGCTTTGTTCAAAAAATTATGTAAGAATATCAAAACTAAATTTATCAGAGCCAAGATTAATTTTGAAGAAAAGGCTAGAAAGTGGCAAAGAAAGATTAGTAACAGAGCTTTAGTATATGAGATATCTGAAAAATTACACAGTTGAGTTTAGTAAATATTATTATAAAATTAGGCATAATGAAACCAATCTTGGTATGGTTTATGATAAATTATCATATACGATAAATTCTATAATTAATGAAAAATACATTACATGGTCCGAAAAAACAGATGTCACTGCTGCTCTTGGTACAAGAATCTTCATTTAAGAAAATGGGTCAATGATCAATGTCTTGATCTCCAAAAATAAAAGAAAATGAAGAAACAATTGCTACCCTATTGGCATAATCCTCACCAATGGGGAAATGAACTTGGGAAAAAAAAAAGAAAACTTTATAACAAAAAATATAACTTTGACAAGTAAAGGGGAGAAAAATATAAAAGAAAGTATTATAGCAAATCGAGCCCTAAAAAATGAAGATTTTTCAAAAATGCTGCCTATTTTTCTGCCAAAAAAACAACTGTGAGTGTTAGGCATGCAGATAAGCAGATCATTGTACAAATGGTTGCAAAAATAGGAAGAATAACAAGCTTATTGAAACTTTGGATAGTCTACATTATTTTCAACATAGTGAAGAAGAAGCGCTAGGTCTAGCTTTGGAAAATAACAAGGAATTGTTGAGATTGTACAAGAAGATGAATATGAAAAAAAATGATTATAAAGAAACTAGTCATATGAAGGAAAGTAGCTCAATTAGTCTTTGTGATATTTAAGGAGAAGAATTTATTGTAGATAATAAGAACAAAAATGTCAAAGAAGATTGGGTCCTTATAATTCAGAAAGACATAATCTATAAAAAAATTCGACTTTCAATTAAAGAGTATGTACATATGCCAAATGATGAAAGGAGATCTAGAAATAAAAGACTTTGAGTATGAAGTGGGAGAAGTTAATTTCAGTAATTGGGAAAATATCATGAAGTATAACAAAGATAGAAAATATAGGCATATTCGTGTTGAAAGTGTCCAATTTTAAATCACTCCATTACAATATTATGACAAAGATATTCATCTTTATGCTTTGCTTTATGATGTCAAACATACCAAATTTAATAATCTAATCATCATGAGGATTAATACAAAGTTATCTGATGGATCAATAAGATCCAACTATCGACCTGAAGATTGTGTGAGCCGAAAAGATGATTTATCAAAAACTTCCTATCTCTCAAGATAAAAACAGTTGGGATGAATATAAAAAAAGGAGGTTATCCACTAAGGATATTTTGGAAACTAATCTACAAATTAGATAATACTATAGACTCAAAGGCTACGAAAACAATGACAGAGACACCAAAATTTATGTAAAACCCCCAGCCCTTAGGGTCAGGAATATTACGTTTTCTTACTTCTTACTTAATTCTTGGGGTAAAACGGATAGAGTTTCACCTATAAACTGATCATTTCCAAGGCTAAAAGCCTTACAACGAATTCCTGCATGGAATGGAAACATATAAAACTTCTAGAACAAGCTCAACAGCTACATGCCAGAGTCCACAACTCTACGGGACACTCGCTCGGAGCACACCAACCATAAAACTCATTAATAGAGAAGAAAATCAAATATACAACTCAACGGTTTATACAACTGGAGTACTGGGGCTTAGATCCCAAAACACAGATAATTTCAACTAAAGACATCTAACCAATCAGATGGTTGGTTAACATGGCCATACAGAGCGACTCATAAACAATATGCATTATATGAGCTGGAAACTTAGTTTACAACATTTACAAATTAGGAATACGTTACATTACATCGTTAACACACATGAACCTACTTCTATATGACACACATAACTCTTTTTCAAGCGGGGGTAATCTCCAGCTCAGCGTAAGTAGCTTGACTTCCACCTATCATAGCAGAAGCCTGAGGAAAAAAGGGGGAAGAGTAATGGGGTGAGTAACCACACGCTCAATGAGAATTCCCCTACTCCTTAAAACCCAAAACAGTTGCAGGCAATAATACTAATAATAGCCACATATCACGCATTCATACTTTACTATCATATTAGGCAATCATAGTTTCCAAGGAAAGATCACCCTTCTTAAACTTCATTCCAACCACTCAACTCAATTCTAGGCCCTCAACGACCAAACTTCCCTACTAGCAGGCATTCAGGCACATAGACAAGTATGCAACAAGGATTGAATACAAAGACCTTCAAACTCACTTTTGAAAACATAGTAACTCTCGATAAATACTAAGAATAGTTTATAATCCACACAAACTCGTTGAAAGCTTATAATTCTTTCTAAAAATACTCAAAGCATCTAAACTGGTAAGAAAGACTTGACAAGAAATATTCTTTCATGGAATATGTACATTAGAAAGCCTGAATGTAGGATGCATTACTAAGATGTAACTATACTTCGTTTGAAATTTCATTCAAACCATATTCAGAACACATTCATAAAATATATACGGGTTCCGTACATTTGAAAGTTTTCTTCTTTTCTTAAAAACGCTTTGCTTGGCCTCTTGAGGCTCGTGTTAGTTTAAAAGAACTTCTTTTCTTTTCTAAACTGCTTAGAATGGTGAAAGCCAAGTCTCTTTTTATTAGGAACTTGCTTATAACATAAAAAAATAACTTATTGTGCTGGCTAGGGAGGTCAACACCGCCCTTAAGTGAGATCATCGTTCTTAATCTACGTTATCCCCGGGGTATTCGTACGTAACTTTTGGCCAAAACGCGTCTTAGCAGAGCAAATCTAACCTTGATACTATCCTATGTGGGGCAACAGCTCACACCAGGATAATCATATCCTGAGTCTAGTCCCCCTCAGGGTTTTCTTACGCGTCACAACTTCATAACTTATCTGGGGAACAGCTCACACCAAGATAATTCATATCTTGGGTCCAGTTCCGAGGAACAGCTCACATCAAGATAATTCATATCTTGAGTCCAGTTCCTAACTTTTCTTTAGGGGGAACAGCTCACGCCATCTTTGCGTCCAGTTTTCAGGAACAGCTCATGCCAAGATAACTCATATCTTGAGTTCAGTTCCTACCCTCTGGCCAATTGCCTAGCACTTTCTTAGCCTTTAAGATCGTATTTCATTTCTCTTTTTCAAATGCTTACTTTGTTGAAAACTTACTTTTTAACAAACGACTATAATCTTTCTAAATGCTTATAGCTCATTTCGTTTTTAATTTAAAAACTTCTTATAAACGTACTAACTCATAAAACGACTTTACTTTTAACTTCAAAAGTTTCGTATAAACGTAATACGTTTGTTAACACGTAAATCGACTTCGTAAATGACTTAAAAGCTTCATATAGGCGTGATAAGTTTATTAACATGTAAATCAACTTCCTTTGAAACTTAAAAGCTTCTTAAAAGTGCAATAAGCTTGTTAATGCCTAAACCGACTTCGCTTTAAATTTAAAAGCTGCGTATAAACGTAATACGTTTACTAAATCGTAAAACGACTTAGTTTCTAACTTAAATGCTTTGTACGAACGTAATAAGTTTCCTAAATCGTAAAACGACTCCGTTTCTAGTTTAAAAGTTTCGTATAAACGTAATAAGATTGCTAAATCATAAAACGACTTCGTTTTCAACTTAAAAGTTTCATATAAACGTATTAAGTTTGCTAAATCGTTAGGCGATTTTTTGTTCAACTTAAAAGCTTCCTAATAACGTAATACGTTTGTTAGTTTGTAAAACAACTTCGGTTTAAACTTACAAGCTTCTTATAAACGAAATAATAACTTAAAGGCTTCTTATAAACGTAAAATGTTTACTAAATCGTAAAACGACTTAGTTTCTAACTTAAATGCTTCGTATAAATGTAATAGGGTTGGTAAATCGTAAAGCAACTTTGTTTTCAACTTAGAAGCTTCGTATAGACGTAGTAAGTTTACTAAATTGTAAAATGACTTCGTTTTCAACTGAAAAACTTCTTATAAATGTAAAACGATTGCTAACTCATAAAACGACTTCACTTTTAGCTAAAAAGCTTCTTTTACACGTAATACGTTTGCAAAATCGTAGATCGAAACTCATTTGAGACATAACGTGCTTAGTTAACGTTTAATTCAAACAAAGTTCAAAATCGAAACCCATTTGAGACTTAAATACTTAGTCAGCAATAAACGCAAGCTAGATTCGTTTGAAAATTCCTTTTTAACTCAAAGAGAGGTGCTTAAGCAACTTAAGACCTTTGATCGCTTTCAAGCTCATTATTATTCAAAACTTAATTCAAAATAAATAGTTAGCGCGCAACTCAAGTTAGATTTGTAACAAAACTTCAGTTGTCATCCTATAACTTGCTTCAATTCCTTTTAAAACTCAAAAGGGTGTATAAATAAACTAAAGGCTTAAAACGTTCCCAAATTTGCTACTATTCAAAAACTTAAACTACTTGGCTCGTTATAAGGCGATTTAAGGTTTCTTTCTATATTTTCAACACAAATGATTCTTAAAGTCATTATGGTCTTACTGGCTCTTTAATCGAAACTCAATAGAAACTTAAGTAAGCAAATAACATGCAAATAAGCTAAGTTTCATGATTAGTACCTTAAGGTGCTCTTTTTCGAGTCATTTAAGTTTCTTTAAACACGAGGAGGAGTTATAACAAACCAATGCTCTAAACATTTTCAAATTTACTTTTAGTCCACTTTTAAACTTCCTAAACCTATCGACTATTCAGTCGAGTCACTAACTGTATAGTTCAATGATTTAGGATCTCTTTTATGCCACAAACATCTTAATCAACTAATAGGTAATTGGTAGGCACTTAGAAGCGTTTGAAATCATAAAAACAAGCTTTCTAAATGGTCCTTTTCTCTTTTAAAGACGTATTAACTTTTAGGAAGAATTGGCTACATAGCACATTGAAGGGGAGAGGAGTTTACACATAGTACATTCATATATTTCATATCACAACTCATTAAGCCACATATGGCTTCACAATCCACACGATTGCGGCAATTCACAACCCTATCTCCCTCCTTACACAGCACCGGCCACAAGAATCTCAAACCAGTTAATAGTTGCACCTCAAACCATCCAACTACTAAGCTCGGTTCAATATTGACATGTACAAACTAACAATTCATAAAACGATCGTACATAGGTGTAATATTCATACATAATAGCCAACTTAAGATTTAACATGCTAAACTGGTGCAAATAGAAACTTCAAGCGATATTTACCTTCTTGTTCGCAAACTAATATACATAGGCATAGTATTTCCTTTGTAATTACCAAGAATGAACCATTAACATGCTCAAAATGACTTAGCCATAATGTTTAGACATTATTCAGTTTACACCACAATTACTTCAACCGCCAACTAGCACCCCTGAGCATTAAATAGTCCCTCAGAAGCGACAACTGATGCTACAACAGCCCACTATCAACATTCTATTTACTTTTGAATCCTCAATTTAATCGGTTCGTTCAAACATGCGTTTACTCAACAAGCGATTCACCAAAATCAATACCATACTTATAATTTCTCAATATTGATTCTAACTTCCCCAAATGGATTTCTAAACTTAGCATTGTCATGCATCAACTAAACTTAGCTAAAATCGTTGGAAATTAATAGTAATTTAGGAGGAAGGGAACCCTCACCTTGAACCCAAGCTAGAGGCTCGATTCACGGCTGTGGCTCAACTTTAGGGCTTGAACAACTCCAATCCTTCGCCTCTTGCTTACTTACGCTCGAACAGGACCAAATCATGCCCAAATTCCCGAAATTCGAATCCTAAAACCAACCCAAACTCAGTTACTGATTTGAGGTTGAATTGGGGTTTGAAAGCAGCAAATTTCTACCCTGATTTTTAGGAAATTGATGCAATTAAGAGGTGAAGTTCATGGCCATGCCTGGGGCACGTTTCGACCGTTAATTCGACGCCCCAACCCACTGAAAAAGTGGTGGTTTGCTCTGCCCTCAGTCCAAATTTTGCACAAATTGTCACTAGCTTGAAGGGGTGGTCGAGTGGAAGAGTTTTGCAGCTATGGGTTGCGAAAGTTCTTTGGGTTTTGGAAGCCTGGTGGCGTGCATATGGTGGAGATGACAGGAGGAAGAAGATGAACACAGAGGAGAAAGAGGGATGTCGGGCACGGGGATCACGGGCCGGAGGGGAAAGGAGAAAAAGGAAACCGGCAAAATGACTAAAATGCCCCTCCTTTTTTTTGTCCAAAGCTGATTCATATTCGGTACCGCTAGCCTAATTCGTAACCCGAATTCTAAACCCAAATCGATGATAATATAGTCTTTCATCAACTATTTGTTCCAAAATATGACATGGTTCGATTTAATAACTAACGAAATGAACTCTAAGATTGACAACCTAATCTCAATCGGGTTCCTACTTGAATTAGTACTCGCTAATAACCGTCAATAGCGCTTCTTAAAAATCATTGAATGATTTTCAAAACTAATAACAATAATATTATTACTGGCAATAAAATATTCTTGTTAATAAAATCAACGCTCACATAGGCACGTCGATAATAATTTAACTCATATCGTTAATAAAATGCGATTTTTATAACGTAAAAAGGCATTATGAAACAGCTTAACGGAAATAAAGTACGCGGGTGTTACACTCTCCCCTCCTTAAGAGAATTTCGTCCATGAAATTGCTTACTTGGAGGAAATAAATGGGTTACTTCATCCACATTCCTTTCACAATCCAAGTCACTTTACGCTTAGTTATTCATTCTTCCTTCACCATAGCATCCTATCCTTGGATTCGTACTCGAACCAAATCATTAGGGAGCGCTCTTGCTCACACTATAACAACTCGATCTCAACAAATATGATCGGTATAGCAGATAGTTTTTAAGGAAGAGGTCATGAAATGTTGCATACATATCTCATGAGATTTACTAACAAGTTCATTTGCAATTTAAGAGTGATAAGCAGGCGAGCAGTACTAGAATGATAGGATGGGGGCATAAAGTTGGTTATCAAGAGAATACCTGACCTTGTGTTGGCAGGTTCCCAAGTCTCTTTTTCCTTCTAACTAAGCATCCAACTGCCAGTTTGTGGCTCTTGGTTGCTTTTATTGTCCCCTGAGGGAGTGCCAATGGTTAGGCAATCTCGTTGTGCTACAGGCTTGATTCCCGTTCGGGATCTCTAAGTGTGACCCCGACTATTCCATGTGACCCTTAGGCAATTAGTGGCTTTGTGACCCATATCACCACATTCAAAACATGAGCCCGTAAAGCTTCTGCATGGGTCAGGGTGTTGACGTCCACACTGGCCACAGGTTTTCCTTGATTTCCATTGGGCGGCTTGCTTTCTCTTATCCTATTTTATCTCAGATTTAAACCTCCTAAAGTTTCTACTTCCTTGGAAATTGGGTTCTCCAGGGCCAATTTCCCTCTTTGCTCGGCCTTTTTCTTTGTTTTCAATCTTGGTCTCATCTATGATGCGGGCTACCTTTACAGCCCTCTGGTACATTTCTTAAAAGTTGGTATATGCGTACCCTGCTATTATCTGCTTTATTTCTCTTTTTAATCCCTGTTCGAAGTGGTTCATTCTCATTTCTTCGGTGGCCACCTGATTTGGAGCAAATCGGCTCAGCTCATTGAACTTCGCTGCATATTCCATCACGCTCATTTCTCCTTGTTTTAAGCATAAAAACTCTCGTTCTTTAACCCTTCTTATGTCTCGAGGATAATATTGAGCGTCCATTAAGGCTTTCAGTTGGTTCCAGATTGACACCGGTTCAGCTACCCTAGGTTTCACTGTTCCCCACTAGAATTCAGCTTCTTTTTCAAATTGGTAAGCAGCTAGGTGCACCTTGAACCTCTCAGGGCACTCCATGATCTCAAATAAGTTTTCCATTCTCCGAAGCCAGTCCTCATATACCATAGGGTCAGTTCCACCTTCAAACTTGGGAGGCGTAAGCTTATTAAATTGACATATTATCTCCATGGCAGTTGGTTCTTATACAAGTTCGCATCAAGAAGACATTTATCACACAATTACACAAGGAATCACTTAGTTCTAATTTCAACTGGAATGAACTTCCTTGGTTAATGAAATGATTTGCAAATGGCGAGAGTTGCTATGAATAGCCCCAAGTCCAGTTCAGTTCAACCTTCATATAGTCATACGTGCATATCACATCTTATCCAAAGGAAATACACGTCTATGCTTACACAAACTAGTGAGTCTATAACGCTTGGTCAACACCAACTGCACTTATTTTGTTGAACACTGATAGCGTGACTTAGGAGTCACGGCAGATCTCATAATCCTAGTAGTTCATAATTTAAGGAGAATAAACTAAAAGGGTTTACATTCTAACACACAACCCACATTTATCCCATTGGCTTAAGTGGATCACAGAAAAGTCAATCACTTAAGTCAACTGGCACCTTAGGAACATATTTGCATCAAGGTGCACCCACAACGTCACTTCAAGGTGGGGGGAGCTACTTAACTTGTATACTAACGCATAACTTGCCCCTCTTAGTCAAACTACTTACTCGAGCCACACATAAGTCACAAATGTCCATACTATAAGGCACACTTGCACTCAAAGAAAGCATATGTCACATAATCACAAAATATTCCTAGACGACTAGATGAAATGCAAGACTCAGCTCGTGATCTATGGTCGCAGGACCTTTGCTCTGATACCATCCATGTAACACCCCTAGCCCCTAGGGTTAGGAGCGTTATATTTTCTTACTTCTTACTTAATTCCTGGAGTGAAACGGACAGAATTTCACCTATAAACTGATCATTTCCCAGGCTAAAAGTCTTATAACGAATCCCTGCATGGAATGGAAACATATAAAACTTCTAGAACAAGCTCAACGGCTACACGCCGGAGTCTAGGACACTCGCCCGGAGCACACCAACCATAAAATTCATTAATAGAGAAGAAAATCAGATATACAACTCAACGGTTTACACAACCGGAGTACTGGGGTTTACATCCCAAAACACAGCTAATTTCAACTAAAGACATCTAACCAATCAGATGGTTGGCTCACATGGCCATACAGAGCGACTCATAAATAATATGCATTATATGAGCTAGAAACTTAGTTTACAACATTTACAAACTAGGAATACGTTACATTACATCGTTAAACATATGAACCTACTTCTATATGGCATACATAACTCTTTTTCAAGCGGAGATAATCTCCAGCTCAGTATAAGTAGCTTGACTTCCACCTGTCATAACAGAAGCTTGGGGAAAAAGGGGGGGAAGAGTAATGGGGTGAGCAACCACATGCTCAGTGAGAATTCCCCTATCCCTTAAAACCCAAAACAGTTGCAGGCAATAATATGAATAATAGCCACATATCACGCATCCATACTTTACTATCATGTTAGGCAATCATAGTTCCCAAGGAAAGATCACCCTCCTTAAACTTCATTCCAACCACTCAACTCAATTCTAGGCCCTCAATGACCAAACTTCTTTACTAGCAGGCATTCACGCACATAAACAAGTATGCAACAAGGATTGAATACAAAGGCCTTCAAACTCACTTTTGAAAACATAGTGACTCTCGATAAATATCAAGAATGGTTTATAATCCACACAAACTCTTTAAAGCTTACAATTCTTTCTAAAAGTACTCAAAGCATCTAAACTGGTAAGAAAGACTTGGTAAGAAACATTCTTTCATGGATTATGTACATTGGAAAGCTTGAATGTACGATGCATTATTAAGATGTAACTATACTTGATTTGAAATTTCATTCAAACCATATTCAGAACACATTCATAAAATATATACAGGCTACGTACATTTGAAAGCTTTCTTCTTTTCTTAAAAACGCTTTGCTTGGCCTCTTGAGGCTCGTGTTACTTTAAAAGCACTTCTTTTCTTTTCTGAACTGCTTAGAATAGCAAAAGCCAAATCTCCTTTTTACCAG
The DNA here is from genome assembly GCA_029747015.1 of Carnegiea gigantea. Classification (NCBI taxonomy): domain Eukaryota; kingdom Viridiplantae; phylum Streptophyta; class Magnoliopsida; order Caryophyllales; family Cactaceae; genus Carnegiea; species Carnegiea gigantea. The sequence goes on from JAKOGI010001064.1 coordinate 180,344, forward strand.
AAACTTACTTATAACATAAAAAAACATCTTATTGTGCTGGCTAGGGAGGTCAACACCGCCCTTAAATGAGATCGTCACTCTTAATCTACGTTATCCCCGGGGTATACATACTTAACTTTTGGCCAAAACACGTCTTAGCAGAGCAAATCTAACCTCGATACTATCCTTTGTGGGGTAACAGTTCACACCAGGATAATCATATCCTGAGTCCAGTCCCCCTCAAGATTTCTTATGCATCACAATTTCATAACTTATCTGGGGAACAGCTCACACCAAGATAATTCATATTTTAAGTCCAGTTCCCAGGAACAGCTCACACCAAGGTAGTTCATATCTTGAGTCCAGTTCCTAACTTTTCTTTACGGGGAAACACCTCACGCCATCTTTGCGTCCAGTTTTCAGGAACAGCTCACACCAAGATAACTCATATCTTGAGTCCAGTTCCTATCCTCTGGCCAATTGCCTAACACTTCCTTAGTCTTTAAGATCGTATTTCATTTATCTTTTTCAAATGCTTACTTTGCTGAAAACTTACTTTTTAACAAATGACTATAATCTTTCTAAATGCTTATAGCTCATTTTGTTTTTAATTTAAAAACATCTTATAAACGTACTAACTTGTAAACAACTTTTCTTTTAACTTTAAAAGCTTTGTATAAACGTAATACGTTTGTTAACCCGTAAATCGACTTCGTAAATGACTTAAAAGCTTCATATAGATGTGATAAGTTTATTAACATGTAAATCAACTTCCTTTGAAACTTAAAAGCTTCTTAAAAGTGTAATAAGTGTATTAATACCTAAACCGACTTTGCTTTAAATTTAAAGGCTGCTTATAAACATAACACGTTTACTAAATCGTAAAACGACTTAGTTTCTAACTTAAATGCTTTGTACGAATGTAATAAGTTTGCTAAATCATAAAACGACTCCGTTTCTAGTTTAAAAGTTTTGTATAAACATAATAAGGTTGCTAAATCGTAAAACGACTTCATTTTTAACTTAAAAGTTTCGTATAAACGTATTAAGTTTGCTAAATCGTAAGACGATTTCGTGTTAAACTTAAAAGTTTCTTAATAACATAATACATTTGTTAGTTTGTAAAACGACTTCGGTTTAAACTTACAAGCTTCTTATGAACGAAATAAGATTTGTTAACACGTAAATCGGCTTCGTAAATAACTTAAAGGCTTCTTATAAACGTAAAATGTTTACTAAATCGTAAAACGACTTAGTTTCTAAATTAAATGCTTCGTATAAATGTAATAGGGTTGCTAAATCGTAAAACAACTTTGTTTTCAACTTAGAAGTTTCGTATAGACGTATTAAGTTTACTAAATCGTAAAACGATTTCGTTTTCAACTTAGAAGCTATATATAAATATAATAAGGTTGCTAAATCATAAAACGACTTCGTTTTCAACTTAAAAACTTCTTATAAATGTAAAACGATTGCTAACTCATAAAAAGGCTTCACTTTTTAGTTAAAAAGCTTCTTTTACACGTAATACGTTTGCAAAATCCGTAGAACGAAACTCATTTGAGACATAACGTGCTTAGTTAACGTTTAATTCAAACTAAGTTCGAAATCGAAACCCATTTAAGACTTAAATACTTAGTCAGTAATAAACGCAAGCTAGATTCGTCTGAAAATTCCTTTTCAACTCAAAGAGAGGTGCTTAAGCAACTTAAGACCTTCGATCGCTTTCAAGCTCATTATTATTCAAAACTTAATTCAAAATAATTAGTTAGCGTATAACTCAAATTAGATTCGTAATAAAACTTCAGTTGTCATTTTATAGCTCGCTTCAATTCCTTTTTAAACTCAAGAAGGGTGTATAAATAAACTAAAGGCTTAAAACGTTCCCAAACTTGCTGCTATTCAAAAACTTATAGTACTTGGCTCGTTATAAGGCGATTTAAGATTTCTTTCTATATTTTCAACACAAATGATTCTTAAAGTTATTATGGATTTACTAACTCTTTAATTGAAATTCAATAGAAACTTAAGTAAGCAAATAACATGCAAATAAGCTAAGCTTCATCATTAGTACCTTAAGGTACTCTTTTTCGGGTCGTTTAAATTCCTTTAAACACGAGGAGTCATAACAAACCAATGCTTTAAACATTTTCAAATTCACTTTTAGTTCACTTTTAAACTTCCTAAACCTATCGAGTATTCAGTCGAGTCACTAACCGTATAGTACGATGATTTAAGATCTCTTTTAGGCCACAAACATCTTAATCAACTAATAGGTAATTGGTAGGCACTTAGCAGCATTCGAAATCATAAAAACAAGCTTTCTAAATGGTCCTTTTCTCTTTTAAGGACGTATTAACTTTTAGGAAGAATTGGCCACATAGCACATCGAGGGCGAGAGGAGTTTACACATAGTACATTCACACACTTCATATCACAACTCATTAAGCCACACATGGCCTCGCAATCTATACGATTGCAGTAATTCACAACCCTATCTCCCTCCTCACACAGCACCGACCACAAGAACTTCAAACCACTCAATAGTTCCACCTCAAACCATCCAACTACCAAGCTCGGTTCAATATTGACATGTACAACCCAACAATACATAAAATGATCGTACATAGGTATAATATTCATACTTAATGGCCAACTTAAAATTTAACATGCTAAACTGGTGCAAATAGAAACTTCAAGCGATATTTACCTTCTTGTTCGCAAACCAATATACGTAGGCATAGTATTTCCTTTGTAATTACTAAGAATAAACCATTAACATGCTCAAACTGACTAAGCCATAACGTTTAGACATTATTCAGTTTGCACCACAATTACTTCAACCGCACAACTAGCACCCCTGAGCATTAAATAGTCCCTCAAAAGTGACAGCTGATGCTACAATAGCCCACTATCAACATTCTATTTACTTTCGAATCCTCAATTTAATCTGTTCGTTCAAACATGCGTTTACTCAACAAGCGCTTCACCAAAATCAATACCATACTTATAATTTCTCATTATCGATTCTAACTTTCCCAAATTGATTTCTATTAGAATTATCATGCGTCAACTAAACTTAGCTAAAATCATTGGAAATTAATAGTAATTTAGGAGGAAAGGAACCCTCACCTTGAACCCAAGCTAGAGGCTCGATCCACTGCTGTGGCTCGACTTTAGGGCTTCAACAACTCCAATCCTTCGCCTCTTGCTTACTTACGCTTGAACAGGACCAAATCACGCCCAAATTCCCGAAATTCGAACCCCAAAACCGACCCAAACTCACTTACTGATTTATAGGAAATTGAAGCAATTAAGAGGTGAAGTTTATGGCCATACCTGGGGCACGTTTCGACCGCCAATTCGACGCCCCAACCCACCGAAAAAGTGGTGGTTTGCTCTGTCCTCAGTCCAAATTTTGCACAAATTGTCACTAGCTTAAAGGGGTGGTCGAGTGGAAGAGTTTTGCCGCTATGGGTTGCGAAAGTTCTTTGGATTTTGGGAGCTTGGTGGCGCGCGTATGGTGGAGATGGCAGGAGGAAGAAGATAAACACAGAGGAGAAAGAGGGATGTCGGGGAAGGGGGTCATGGGCAGGAGGGGAAAGGAGGAAAAGGACACCGGCGAAAGGACTAAAATGCCCCTCCTTCTTTTTTTTGTCCCAAGCTGATTCATATTCGGTACTGCTAGTCTAATTCGTAACCCTAATTCTAAACCCAAATCGATAATAATATAATCTTTCATCAACTATTTGCTCCCAAATATGATATGGTTCGATTGAATAACTAACGAAACGAAATCTAAGGTTGACAACCTAAACTCAATCGGGTTCCTACTTGAATTAATACTTGCTAATAACTGTTAATAGCACTTATTAAAAATCATTAAATGATTTTCAAAACTAATAACAATAATATTATTACTGGCGACAAAATATTCTTGTTAATAAAATCAACGCTCACATAGGCACGTCGATAATAATTTAACTCGTATCGTTAATAAAATACAATTTTTATAACGTAAAAAGGCATTATGAAACAACTTAACGGAAATAAAGTACGTGGGTATTACAATTTAAAAGTCATATTCCAATAAAAAAATTCAAAGGATAAAATCCAATTCACGACAGATAAAAATCAATAGGTATTGGATATTTAGCTTTGTCAATCCCATGAAAATCAACAAGAAAAATGTAATAAAAATTGATGAGAATGATAAAATTACCATTAAATCTCAATTATTAAAAAATATTAATGCAAGATCAGAATGGGAGAAGGATCTTTGACAGCTAAAGAATAGCTTAAAGAAGATGATATAATTAGTATGACTAGTGAAATGCGTAGAATGAGTTTTGAATCCGCAAGACATAGTGCAGACCAAAGTGTGAGTCTAGATAGAAAGCTCATTGAGTACTATTGGGATTTGTCCCAAATTCCTTTACTGGTTTGGAAACAATTAAATTGTTTCTTTTTTGAAGATTATTGCATGGCACCAAAGGCTCAAGTTGTGTGGTCGAAGATATTTATTTTATGAAAATTATATTATTTTCATATTTTCTATTTAATATCTTTTTCCTTTTTTGTAAAGATAATGCTTGGTGGCTAAGACGTATGTTTACGGTTAGAGTTAAACCTTGACACCTTTTAGGCTTCTCTATAAATACTAGGTTGTTTAACCTTGTTTGGAGCGGGGCACTTTGGTGTGTCTTTCGGCACTTCCCTTTTCTATTCCACATTTATAAAGAGTTAGTATTGATAGATTTTCATTGTAATTGATCTCTTCCTCAGGCGTTTGCTTTGAGATCTTTGTCTCTTTTATTGATCTCTTCCTTAGGCGTTTGCTTTGAGATCGTTTTATACTCATTCATATCATAATGGATTTTGTGTCGTTGTTGTCGCCTGTGGTTTTCTTCCGATTTGGGTTTCCACATAAGAATCATGTGTCTACAATTATCTTTTATTGATCTTATTTTATATTCTTGAATATCTACATCCTTTGTCCCTTCCGCATATACTTAACTTGAATTTTAATTATTATTTTCCTAGCAAGTAGTATCAAAGTCGAAGTCATTGATTCGGATGTCGAGCACTTCCTTGAAGGACGTTTCTCATTGATACTGAGAATTTTGGTGTCATAACAAGATTGATTTTGCCGTGCTTAGCCATTCTAAGGAATTTAGTCCAAGGTAGAGTTTGTTGGGATTTTCTTAAATTCCTTTCCCGATTTGGAAATAATTAAATTGTTTCCTTTTTTGAAGATTATTGCTTGGCACCCAAGGCTCAAGTTGTGTGGTTTAAGATATTTATTTTATGGAAATTATATGATTTCCATATTTTGTATTTAATATCTTTTTTCTTTTCTGTGAAGATGACGCTTGATGGCCAAGATATATGTTTGTAGTTAGGGTTAAACCTTGGTACCTTTTAGGCTTCTCTATAAATATTAGTTTGTTTAACCTTGTTTGGAGCGGGGCACTTAGGAGTGCCTTTCGGCACTTCCCTTTTCTATTTCACATTTTATAGAGAGTTAGTATTGACATATTTTCATTGTAATTGATATCTTCTTTAGGCGTTTGCTTTGGGATCTTTATCTCTCTTGTTGATCTCTTCCATGGGCATTTGCTTTGAGATCATCTTGTACTCACTCATATCATAATGAATTTTGTGTCGTTGTTGTCGCATGTGATTTTCTGCCGATTTGGGCTTCCACGTAAAAATCATATGCTTACAATTATCTTTTATTGATCTTGTTTTATATTTTCGAATATCTACATCCTTTATCTCTTCTGCATATACTAAACTCGAATTTCAATTACTATGTTCCTAACAGGTGCAAAATGAGAACTATTAGTGAGACGATATAGAGGATGAATTAGTAAAAAGCATGACTATGAAAATATACTATGAAGTCATAATACAAATCCTAATAGCATCTATATCCCAATCAATGTATGTTTAGGGACATAATATATATGAATTGTGTGCATACATCAATAGTGGTTGTTATGTCTATTTTGAAAAAATACCTTTATTTTCAAAAGTTAGGTGGAAAAAAGTCAAGAATCATTCGCAAGTAAGGATAGATAACAATAGCATAAGGGACTATAATAAAGTCATAGAAGAGTTATCCATAAGAATAGGAAGAGTCCAATGCATTACACCAGTCCTATGGGCTACATATTAATTCTCTCATGATAAAATTATTGAATATAATTTTTAGAAGCTATATTCTCCATATACACAGAGCAACAGCCAAATAATATTTACAATAAATGGTCACTCAGTTCCTATTGATAAATTAAATAAAACTTACACTCATCAGAAGATTAAGTTTACACACAGCCAGCGTGGTGAGAAGGTAATGCCTACACAACGTGAGACAGCACTAACAATATCACTACTAGAGTTATCTATTAAAAAGTAGATTGTGGAGCAACAAGAGCAAAGAACTCTACTTTGATAATCCTCTCAAATTTTGGAATAAAGATAAGACAATTGCAAAGATTACTTTGCTAAATCTCAACACCATTATTTGAGTAAAACAAATGGTGTATACACACCAAGATATCCAAGAATTTGATAAATAAATCAAAAAACTTTTGGATAAAGGATTAATCAGGAATAGCAAAACTCCTTACACCGATCTTGCTTTCATGGTGAGAAAGCATGATTAAAAAAAGAAGAAAAGTTAGAATGGTAATCAATTAAAAAAAGCTTAATGATAATCCCATTGCTGATGGTTATTATATTCCAAACAAAAAAGTCATTTTCAATAGAATTCAAGGAGTCTCTTAGTTCTCAAAAATGGATCGTAAAAACGGATATTGGCCAACAAAAATGGATGAAGAAAGTATTTCTTTAACTGCTTTTATTGCCCCTTAATGACATTATGAGTGGATAGCAATGACATTTGGTCTTAAAGATGCATCCCACTACTGAAAATTTTGTTTTTTCCGACGGAAAATGCCCACTGAAAAGGAGACCACCGGAGAGGCCGGCGGACAGGGCGACAGGAAGACGGGAAAGTAAACCGAGGCGGCGGATGTTCCGACGGACATTCGACCTGTCCGTCGGAAAATCGATGGAATCCCGACGCAATGTCCAACAGAACTCTAGTCAGCATTGACCAGATCTTAGCGAAAATTGAGAAAATTTTTTTAAAAAATATTCTTTGTCCGACGGAATATTCCATTGGACGCTCCGTCAGACGTCGCTATCCGACAGAATATCCGACGGAATATTCCGTCGGACAAAGAATATTTAACCCCCCACCCGAATTCGTCTTCATTTCGGATGTGAAATAGAGAGAGGCAGTGCACGACTTAGAGAGAGAGTGAGAGAGAGGGAGCGCCGTGGGTTGCCGCCGGCCGCCAGTTTCGCCGCCGTCATCGTCCACTTTGTCGCCGGCAACCCAATTCCACCACCAAATTCCTCTTATAATTTCAAGTAAGTGGTTTTTTGTTTGTAGTAAATTTTTTGATGAATTTGACAAATTTGAGCTAGAATTTAACAATTATGTAATTATTTATGTTGGTTGTTGAAATTTTATTGAGTTATTTGTAGATTTTGGCTTTTGAATTTGGTTATGTTGATGTGAATATGAAAGTTTATTATCTAAGTGTTGTTTGTAGTAGATATTTTGATGAAATTGAGCAATTGGAGTTACAATTTAACAATTATATGGTAATTTATGTTGGTTGTAGAAATTTTATTGAGTAATTGATAAATTTTGGATTTTAAATATGGTTTTGGGCAGGCTCAGGGTGCCAATTTTTTTAAAAAAAATTTCTAAAAATTCCGACGGATTTTCTGACGGATTGCCGATGGAATTCCGACGGAATTTTCAATTTTTCTGATTTTTTTTTAAAAATTGAGGTGGTTGGAGCCGACGGACCTTTGGCCGTCGGATGTAAGCTTTTCCGTCGGAACGCCATTCCGACGACCTCCGTTTTCCATCGAAACAGTACCGACGGAATGTTATATTTCGTCGGAACATGTTCCCTACCCGCTTTATTCCAACGGCCCCTTTCGATCAGCTATTCCGTTGGAAAATCATTTTTCCGACGGAAAAAGTTACTTTTTCGGTCGGAAATTCCATCGAAAAAATCAGATTTTTTAGTAGTTAATTAGAATTGTATTATTAGTGCTAAGACTACATTCAACTTAATATTTTTGTTGTTCAATGTTGATATGTATTCTAATCATGTTTCATGTACATACATGAATTGTATTATCATATTCATTTTATTAGTTCAACAACAATTTATCAATGAGCGATGTCATTTATACATATCACTTGTCAATATTTTTCAACAAATGTTATTGTAAGGGAATTAAATTAGATGAGATCGTTGCATAACTAAAATGGCTTTGTAAACATTTTGAGAAAATTCTTAGTTGCAGCTAATCTATTATATAATATCAAAGAAATATTGAGTTGATTTGTGTGAGAGTGATTTTAGGAGATTTACTTATTTACAATCCTTGATTAAAAATTCAGGCAAATCTCAGCCATCAATCAAAAATTTAATTGTTTTTTTTAAATGAAAAGTATTGACTGAAGTACTGGGTGTATTATGTCACAGGTTCGATTTCCCCTTCCCCCATTGTATTACCCTTTGTGACTCCTACAGATCAAAAAAATATATTTATTGATAACTTTCTTGATTCTCTCTCTCTCTGTATCTCTCTCTCTCTCTCTCTCTCTCACGTTAACTTCTTAAAACCTACTTCTCATAAAATTCCCCATCATTTTCCCCCCATCCGAACATAAATTGGGGGTTCACTTATGAAAGATAAATGATAGAATCCATATCATCTGCCAGTCAAGTGTAAAATCGAATAACAAAAGTTTTATACATTTACTTTTAAAGTGAGTACTACTTTTATTTTTGAGGTTATTATTTTTTGTTATTCATAAATTGATTAGTATATTGTTGAAAATATTTTAATAAAAGACACAATTTTATAGAATAAGAATTTGTGTTACACATAAAATCCAAATAAATAATATTTCCAATTTTTGCATAAATTAAATATTACCGATAGTCTATCTGTATGCTTTCATTTATGCCCAAAAAGGATAACCTATGAAAATTCCATTTGATAGTACTTAGCCAAATTGCATGAATTATAAACACAACCTAAATAAAATAATCAAAACTCAACAACATTCACAAAGCGTCTGAATTCACACCCAAACAAACAAAAAAAAGATTGTAGATTTAGTGTTATTACAATTCGTATCACTTAATTATATCAGAACTCGAGACCATGTATTATATAGACAACACCCCCCACATATATATATATACACACACACGTATGTATGTATGTATATATATGTATGTATGTAGGCATGCATGTGTCTACACACACACACACACACACACACACACACACACACACACATATTTATGATATGCTTACTCTGCAGTTGCCACTTGCTATCATCAACTTTGAAACCATAATATGTTTGCTCACGAGGGGTGAGGAAAACAGTCCGAAATCAAACTGAACTGAAAAACAGAAAGACCCAGTTCGATTTTTCTATAAAATTTAGTCCGGTTACACGAAGCGAAAAATTTTGCGGCTTCGGTTTCGGTTCGGCCATTTGAGATTTGATTAATCACATGGTTATGATCTGTTAACCGAGCCCAAAACTTTGCTTTTTTCAAAAAAAATATTAAATTCTATATTAGTCAAGTGTAGGTTTTATAACTATTAAAATATAAGAGTAAATATACAATAATGTGTAAATTAATATTTGGTGTTCCAAATAGTTAAATTAATTGAAAAGAGGGAAAATTGAAAATTAACAATTTAAATTAACGATTAACCGGTAACCGAACTGATAATCTGGTTAACTAAGTTTTTCGGTTCGGTAATGATTTACATTTTTGTGGAACTGAAAATTTTGGTTAACTGAAAATTTTGGTTTGCCGAATCTCAAATGGTCGAACCGAAATCCTAAAATTTTTTTGGTTCAATTAACCAAATCGACTTTTTTAGAAAAATCGAACTAGTTGACCGGTTTTTCAGTTCCATCTTTGAGTTTTCTAGTTTGGTTTTTCGACTTTGGTTTTTGTGCTCACTCCTACCTTCGGAGATGTTTGCACAATTGGGTCGCTATTATATGGGGTGAAGGTGAAAGAAATTAGAAATCTATACTTTGGGGCAAAGGATGCTGTGGATTGAATCGTGGTGGTGCAATGTGTTTGTGCAACACCCCGTCAAACAAAACAAAATAGAGAGAGTATATAGAATTTGCGAAAAATTGCGGCGTATTAGATATACAAAATTATTGAATGGCTTGCTTTAAGTTAGCGTTATTGGTTATGTGTTCCTTCCCTCCCCTATCCCCGTCCCTAAAACAAATGGGCAAATTAGTGCAGTTAGACCTTTTTTTTTGAGGGGGGGAGGATGGGGCGGAACTTGGATTGATGTGATTGATAAATAAATAATTACATAACATTCAATACGTTCAAAGATATTAAATGTTTATTATGACGTCTAATTAGCTTAGTATAATAATGAATGTTTCCATGGTTTTAATTTTTCCTATGTTTTTATCACACATTTTACAAATGTAATCTATAATGAATTTTCGTAAAGAAAACTAGCTAAACACTAATTTGTGTTACTAAGGTTAATAACAATCTCTTTAAACTAAGCTTCTTTTCTTTTTTTCCTAAATGCCAAAATCCATATATATGGTACAAAATACGTTTCTTTTTTTTTTTTTTTTCCATTGTTTTCATTCATCACCTGGATAAATAGGATTAATGAGAATTTTCTTAAATACTTGCAATTAGGGGTCAAATAAAAAAATTGGTTTGAAGATTGAAACTTTGGAGTTTGATGTGTTTTATGCTAAAACAGGTAGAGATGGTTATCGCCAATATGGCAATGTTAATGTTTTATTCTGCAGAATATATATATATGTGTGTGTGTGTGTGTGTGTGTGTGTGTGTGTGTGTGTGTGTGTGTGTGTGTGTGTGTAGATAGATGGAGAGATAGACATGCACACACATATAAGGTTGAACCGAAATCAAAACTGAAATCTTAAAATTTTTTTTGGTTCGATTAACCGAACCGACTTTTTTAGAAAAGTCGAACAAGTTAACCAGTTTTTTAGTTCGGCCTTTGAGTTTTTCAGTTCGGTTTTTCAGTTTTGGTTTTTGTGCTCACTCCTACCTTCAGAGATGTTTGCTCAATTAGGTTGCTACTGCATGGAGTGGAGATGAAAGAAATTAGAAATCTATAATTTGGGGCAAATGATGCTGGGAATTGAATCGTGTTGGTGCAATGTGTTTGTGCAACACCCCCTCAAACAAAACAAAATAGAGAGAGCATACAGAATTTGTGAAGAATTGCGGTGTATTATGTCCAAAATCATTGAAGGGTTTGCTCTAGGTTAGCATTATTAGTTGTATGTCCCTTCCCTTCCCCATCCCCCGCCCTAAAAACAAATGTGCAAATTAGTGCAGCTGGACCTTTTTTTGGGAGGCGAGAGAGGGGGAGGGCGGGACGGAACTTGGATTGATGTGATTGATAAATAAATAATTACATAACATTCAATACGTTCACAAATATTAAATGTTTATTATGACATCTAATTAGCTTAGTATAATAATAAATGTTTCCATAGTTTTAATTCTTTCTATATTTTTATCACACCTGTTACAAATGTAATCTATAATGAATTTTCGTAAAGAAAACTAGCTAAACACTAATTTGCATTACTAAGGTTAATGACAATCGCTTTAAACAATGCTTCTTTTCTTTTTTCCCTAAATACCAAAATCCATATATATGGTACAAAATATGTTTCTTTTTTTTTTCTTTCATTCATCACATGGATAAATAGAATTAACAAGAATTTTCTTAAATACTTGCAATTAGGGGTCAAATAAAAAAATTGGTTTGATGATTGAAACTTTGGAGCTTGATGTGTTTTATGCTCAAACAGGTAGAGGTAGTTATCATCAATATGGCAATGTTAATGGTTTATTCTGAAAATATATATATATACACACACACACACACACACACACACACACACACACACATATACATATACATATACATATATACATGTACATATACATATATATATATATATATATATATATATATATATATATATATATATATATATATTTGTGTGTGTGTGTGTGTGTGTGTGTGTGTGTGTGTGTGTGCGTGTGTGTGTGTATATCAGTATGTATGTATGCATGTATGTATGTATGTATGTATGTAGGTACGTGGGTATGTAGGTATGTACATACACACACATAGATACATGCAAATTTTCAAGATAACTTAGAAATAACAAATAATTTTTCTGTGAAGGTTATAGAGAGTTGACATTAATAATAATGTAATGTTATTCTTAAAATATCCATTTTATTATTTAAAAATTTAAATATGATGCAATACTGGGGTACATGCTCAAGAAAATATGTATGCTTGAAACTTCTTTTTTAAAAAGATACCTCCATGAAAAAAAACGGTAGTGATAATGTTTTCGTTACTTACCCTAGTTCTTTTCTATTAGACTAAAATTCTCTTTATTTCTTTATATCAACTTATTGACGTCGACCCAATAATTATTCAACGATACTTTTAAAGTACTATTTACTTATTCAAAAATTTAATCTCAGGGCAACGCACGGCTGGTCAGAATAATAATAGAGTGTAGTTGTAGTAGTTGTTACTATATAACAATCACCATATATGAAAAAATTGCAACCATACATGTGTCACATGTAAATCTTAGCTATTAAGTTTTTTTAGTTTAGTAAAAATTTGTAAATTATATTATTTCTATTATAAATTATTTATAAAAATGTAAAAAATTTTTACTCCTTGTTTGGTTACTCCACATTTGATGCAAATGAAAGCCGCCAGTCACCATTATTTTTGGCAAGTCGCCGGCAAGAAAGATCAGTGGTCCTAGGTCCGGCAGATCTCATTGGAGGGTGGCGAAACGTATTGGAATTGAAAGAGAGGGAGGGTGGCGGGGAGTGTTGGGGAATCAGTGATGTCACCATGCCTTTGACTATCGCTGTAACTGCCCAGAAAAATGGCTATTGCTAAAACGCACCTGGAATAGTAGCTGTCCCAATGCTGCTCTCTGCAGCCCAGATGGTCAAGGTTGCACCAGCCGCTAGCAAGCAATTCCACCATCATCACCGAATCTTTCATCGCGTCGCCACTACATGCATTGGTCTGGTATGCCGCCATTTCCTGCCACCCACGGTTTCCAGCCGCCACCGCTCAGTAATGTTGTATCATTTCACTTCCAAAAAAGCGATAGGAATGTCGTCATCCTCTCGCAGCATACAACGTTGTCCACGAGGAGGAGAGGCATGGTACATTTTGCTCGAGTAATGGCGAGCAGCGGAAAATTGGAGGTAGAGATGGTGTTTTGGGGCCGGGGGTCTTCGAGTAATTTCCGAACCACCAACCACGACGCTAATTATAATTTTGTTAATCAAGTCTTAAAAATATTACCGTAATTTAGTTTTTAAAAGTAATTTTCAATTTTATTGAATGTGTAAAAAATGAACATTCATAATTGATTCTGCCAAATGTACAGTAGAGATTTTTCCAAATTACAGTAATTGTTATATGGCGATAACCACTACAACTTTTTAGTAATAATAATTATAATGATGCAAACAAAAGAAAGTTTTGTATATCATTAGTAATTGTGCAAATATATCATTAGCAATTTTACAAGTATTTCAGATTTGTTTTCCAAGTCCCAACACCACGTATGTATAATATTAGTCAAGGGAGTTAAGACGCATGTTGATTGATCTCGATTCTAAAATTAAACCTTTTATTTTCCATTTTTTCAAATTTTAAGTGCATTTATATCTGATGTAATTATTTTCTTCTAGAATTGAAGACAATATACCTTACTTTGACAAGAAAAGGTTTTCGTTTAAATTTTATTTACATATATAAATGGTTTTCATTTAAAATTTGATGTACTACTTTATACATTGGTCCTAGGAAATTTGTTTAGGTGGTATGCATTGGACATTACTTTGAAAATATAATATAAGTAAGAAACTGTTGAAATATTATATTTAGTTTATTATTTATTATGACAGTTATATTTTGCCTTCTACTTAATAGTAAAGTGCAATTTAACCTTCAAAAATGATTTCCCTAAGCAAATGTGTTGTAAATCTTATAAGAGCCTATTGTCATCCTATAAATTTCGTTGTAAGAAATTATAATTACCAAAGATTAAACATGTTATCGTGGAATCACCTTACATACATCATGAGAGTATGCTGGCATGTACACCACAAAGGGCCTTCCCCTACTTCATAGGGATGAAGGAATTAATATATCGAATTAACTATAAACGAATTTATTTTAATCCTATAACGGAAGAGAATAGAATCTTGGCTTTGAATCACTAGTCGATGAAAGAACTCACAATTTGGAGAACTTTTATGATCTCACAACCTAAGAGTCCTAGGGTTTTGTACGGAAAACTTTCTTTAGAGAATCCTCACTGTTTCTTCTATGCCTTTCCTCTTAGACTAGTTTCCTTTTTATATTAGATGGACCAGCCAAGGAACTAGAATTTCTAAGGCGGCGAAGACGTCAACTTATTATGCTTATTGGGCTTGCAATCTTATGAGTGTCTCATGCCCTAGGAGCTATGCCATGGCAACAACTGTCCTCTGGAAACGTAGCCTAAAAAAGCCAAAAAATTCAATAGTTACATTTTCCTTTTTATTTACCAATCGGGAATCATTGTAATAACCCCTTTCTTCTGTATAAGTCTACGGTTCAGTAAGTTTCTGACCTCAAATTAAAATGGAACTCTGGATGCAGGAGATGAAAGGTGGCTCTTTGACTTTTTCTTTTTTTTTTCATGAATAACTAAGTGGATATTATTCTTATCTTTCGAATGAAACTTTTCCCTTTCAGTTGATCGATCTGAAGAAAATTTTGACTATCCAATCAGACACTACTATATAAATTTTTTTTCGATCATTAGTAGGGAAAATCCTATGAAGATACCACTAGGTATCAAATAAAGAGACAAGGTAGAATTACAGCTACAAATACAAAAAAGAAGAGCACTAAACACGATACAGCAAAATAGGCAAAGAGTGATTACTAATCTGTCACTCTAATCAACTAAACCTATTTGCCACAAGAGCTCAATGAACCTTGAAAAGAGCACGGAGGCGTTTTTTCCATTTTCTTCCTCAAACTCCTCGTAATTCTTTTGATAGCTGCAATCTCCTCCCCTACGACACAAGCACCCAATTGTCTGCCTAGTTCTATGCTTTCTCGAGCAGTTTCGTAGGGGTAGGAGAGTCCTACCTGGTAAACTCTTGTATCTTATCTTGAATATCAGAAATTTTTTTTTAGTAGTGGACGAAATAGCTTGCTTGCAGCTAATGGAATGCGTAGGCTCCTCAATGTCATTTTTAGAAAATTCGCTCACAACATAATCTCTATAAGATTTTTTGTGAGTGGTCAATTTGCTAACATAAAAAGGGTGGCTCTTTGCATCTCCTATAGGTAAAGAAATTGCTCTGCTAGCCTCAAAGCAAGCTTTTTTTATCACCTTCTGAATCAATCCTTTCAAAACAATATTACTCTACATTCTCATGGCTATCAGCTGGCTCGCTGGCTTGAGTATTCTCCAAACTATCAACAACCACTTTGTGTGAATTATAAATTTATTTCCACAAATGTTTTCAAACATTGCGGTGGTATAGTGGCATTCATTCTAAACATTATTTTGTGACCCCTTTGTTCATATCTAACTACGACCGTTTCTTTGTCTTGTGTTTATAGTCCACATTAATTCCCCTATTTTTTGTTTTCTTTATAATCTTTCTTTTTGTTTATTTACTCATTTTTTTCTCAAAATTTTCATTTCATTCCTTTCTTCCTTTCACTTTAATAAACCTATATTTTACCTCATTTGGACTCGACTTTTACCTCCCATTTTGGCAGTTTTCGGTGAAACTTCAAGAGTATAGAGGTTGATCAGGCATTTTTTATTCCAAATCCGCCTATATGACGTGTTTTTGTGTTTTCAGAAGTTCGACTGGAAGAAACGAGAAAAACAAGTTAATATCGCGCCAAACAGGAGCCAAAAAGGTAGATTTTGAGTCAAGAGGAAGTGACATGGAGGCACCATGCCAGACGGGCTGACCGTGCCACCTAAGAAGACGAGAAAAGGCGGGGCAGCAAAGTGGCATGGTGGCATCGTGCCACGTGGCATGACCATGCCACTTTAGTGCCTCCCGGTTAATGACTAGAGTGCATTGTAATCAGGGGAGGATTCAGTTTTTCCTCTCTTCTTCTCTCTCGAAAATGGTGACTTTAGGTTTTCTTTAGATTGTTTTTGTTATTGTTGATTTCAAGGCATTGGATTGGAATCGATTTAGGCATTTGGTAGATTTTTGCTGTAGTTAATAAAAAGTACGTTCCTTTACCTTTCTCCTTTGGTGTTTTAGTTCAAAGTTAATGCTTTTAATCATGTTAGCATTCTTGATTGTGATTGTGATTGAAATGATGATTAGAGGCTAAATTTGTTGTCTTGGATTGGGTGTAGCCCCTATTGTGCGAATTGGAATCATGTTCTAGGTTTTGTTAATGAATTCTCATGTTTATGACTAAACTTTCACTTAGCATGCCAAATGTTCGATGAATTGCCTGAATGGGTTGAATTCTTGTTTTTAAGTTAGAGTTTAGGAGATCAACGATAGTTGAATCCTTTGCTTAGAGCTGCTTTGTGAGCAATTTAATTTCTTGACATGAAAATAGTTAGGAGTTTAATTGGAAATAACGGTTACTAAATCCTATGGTTTGGTTGATTTCTGTTTCATAAAAATAGATAATTAGGATCACCTAATCAGTCTAACGACCTTCAAGAGAAGGTGTAGATGTGCTTTAATTGATAATCATTCCATTTCAATTGTCTGTGTGGGTTGAATTGCATGACTTAATTTATAATCCAAGGAGCACAATAGTGTGGGGAACCCCAATTCAGGACCCTTGTTAGTATTGATTTAGATAACAACAGTAGTTTTCAGCAGAATAGAACTGTTATTCACTGAAAACTAATTTTAGTAGATTCTGCCCGAAATAAAGTGTTATATATTGGTTCGGTGGTTGAAACCGAGTTCTTTGTGAACACGACCCGTACTTGCCGTTGCTAGCTATAACTGGCACCGTGCAATTGCAGTATTTTTAACTTAACAAGTTTTTGGCACCGTTGCCGGCGAACTTGGTTGTTTCAACATCGAAAGCAATTCAAAACGCTTTAGATTAGGCTTTTTCTTTTTCTTTTTCGTCTTCCTTCTTCCCCCTTGTTCTTTTAGCTTTGCTTGGGCTTGCTTACGCTTAGTATAGTTATTGGCTTTGTATGCGCAGGCGATGTCAGAAGGATCAACCACTTATTCCTTTTGACCCAGAGATCGAAGCCACTGCTCCAAGGCAAAGCAGTGCGAGAAAGCGACAATAGCAACAAGTCATCATGGTTGAGAGAAATCCGAGAGTTCTGCAGGACTATGTGCTACCACAGGCCACCGGCCTCACCTCGTCCATTGTCAACCCGGCCGTCGAAGCGAGCAACTTGGAGCTGCAGCCTGCTCTTGTATCCTTCATGGAGAAGGATCAGTTTAGTGGGCCACCCATGGAGAACCCCCACATTCACCTTCGCTTCCTAGTAAAGCGTGACATAATTAAGCTCAACGGGGTCTCTGCCGACGCCATCAGATTTCGGCTCTTTCCCTTTTCGCTGACGGACAAAGCCAATGACTGGCTCCTTAATAAAGAGCCTAACTCCTTCACTACTTGGGAGGCCTTATCGACTGCATTCCTGAGCAAGTACTTTCCCCTAGGCAAGATCTCTAAGCTGAGAGTGGAAATCACCTCCTTCTCTTAACAAGGCGATGAGTCACTCTATGAGGCATTGGAAAGGTTCAAGGATCTTCAACGCCAATGCCCCAACCACGGAGTACCCGACTGGCTACTAATCTAAATCTTTTATAATGGATTAGACCAGTCACTGAAGATGTCGGTTGACGCCGCAGCTGGCGGCGCACTTATGGGGAAGTCGATAGAGGCTGCGAAGGCCTTGCTGGAGGAGATGGCCTCGAATAATTACCATTGGTCCAGTGAGAGGACAGCCCCGAAGAAGGCCAGTGGGATCTATGGGATCGACGCTGTGGACCTGCTAGCTAGCAAGGTTGATGCCTTAGCATAGCGTTTCGACAGGCTTGGAACTCCCCCTCCAAGTAGTTTAGTGGAAGGTCCATCAGGTGCAATGTATGAGGTTGGGGCCCTTTGTGAGATTTGTGGCATTCAAGGCCATGTTTCTGCTGAGTGTCAATCCACTTTCCCAGGCGTTGAGCATGCCAATATAATGCAAAACTGCGGCCAACGCCCACAAAATAACCCCTTCTCAAACACATATAACCCCGGTTGGAGAAATCATCCAAATTTCTCCTACCGTAACAACAATCCCATGCCACCTAATACTTCCCAACCACAACCCCCTCGTTTCCAATACAAGGCACCCTACGTCCCATCTCCACAACAACAACCACCCCAACCAAAATTCAACTTGGAGAGTCTTATGGAGCGCTTCATAGCGACCCAAGCCAAGATTAATGAGGCGTTAGGTGAGTCGGTCAATCAGTTGACTACTAAATTTGAAACTATAACTACTCACCAGAAGATGCTGGAGAATCCGGTAGCCCAGATTACGCAGCAGGTGAGCCATTTGTCTAGACCCCAGGGACATCTGACAGGTCAACCCGAGACCAATCCTAAAGGCCAGATAAATGCCATCACACTGTGGAGTGGCAGAAAGTTAGAGAGTCCTCCAATGCCTATGAGGGAGGAAATGAGAAAGACTGATAATGAGGGTGATGCTGCCAGGGAGGCCCTTATTGAGCCTTCCAGTGAGGGGGTCCACACTGAAAGGACCCAGGAGATTAGAGCAGAACAAGTTTCACCTCCAGTGAAGTCCTACACACCTCCAGTCCCATATCCTTAGAGGCTCGTAAGGGCTAAGGAGAAGTACAAGTATGAGAAGTTCCTCGAGATGCTTAAAAAGTTCCACATCAACATCCCCTTCCCAGAGGCTATTACTAACATGCCTTCTTATGCCAAATTTCTGAAAGATTTATTATCCAACAAAGGAAAGTTGTTCGAGAATACTACTGTAACACTCATTTGAGGAGTGCAGTGCAATTATTCAGAACAAACTGCCTCCTAAGCTTTCAGATCTAGGGAGCTTCTCCATCCCTTGTTCAGTTAGGAATGTGACTATCAACAAGGTACTATGCAACCTTGGAGCTAGCGTGAGCCTTATGCCCTATTCCATATGCAAGAAACTATAAGTGGGGGAGCTGAAACTCACTACCATCTCTCTACAGCTAGCTGATGGATAAGTCAAATACCCTTTAGGTATTCTTAAGGATGTCCCACTACAAGTGGAAAAGTTCTTCACACCATGTGATTTTATACTTATGGAGATGGAAGAGGACTTCCACATTCCTATCATACTTGGGTGACCTTTTCTAGTCACTGCCGGAGCAATGATAGATGTGAAGAATGGTAGGCTTTCCCTTCAAGTAGAGGATGAAAAGGTGGAGTTTAGCTTGCCACAAGCTATGGCCTCCCCTACCTCGGGCGACTTATGTTATACAGTCGATGTATTAGAGAAAGCCCTCAACCAAGAAGGCAAGGCCCAATTTTCTGTGGAGGACTCATTAGAGGCTGCGTTGATTGATTGCTACGCAACTGACTCCTGTTCAGGGGAGAAGGAGGAGTATGTCAGACACCTCAATGAGTCTACTGCCTACATGCCTAGGCAGTCCCACAGAGAGATCCTTGCTGTGGAGGAGCTTACCTCCAAGAAAGAAGAGGAGTGCCTACCGAAGGTAGAACTAAAACCTCTACCTTCCTAGCTCAGGTACGAATTTCTCGACTCCTCCCATCAGTTTCTCGTTATCGTTAATGCTAAACTGGATGGCTCCCAGTTGGAACAATTGCTGGATGTGCTTCGTAAGCATAAGGGTGCCATTGGGTATTGTATTGATGATATTCGGGGACCTAATCCTTCATTTTGTATGCACCGCATTTTTCTCGATGACAGTCATCGCCCCTCCAGACACCCTCAGCGTCGTCTAAATCCTAACATGCAAGAGGTTGTTAAAAAAGAGATTATTAAACTACTTGATGCTGGGATCATCTATCCTATCTCAGATAGTGAGTGGGTGAGACCAGTTCAGGTAGTTCCCAAAAAAGGAGGAATGACTGTCATAAAGAATAAGCGGGATGAGCTTATTTCTACTAGGACTGTGATCGGGACTAAATCAAGCCACCCGAAAAGATCATTTCCCTCTCTCCTTCATTGAGCAAATGTTGGAAAGGTTGGCACGACATTTCTTCTTCTGTTATCTGGATGGTTATTCAGGTTTCTTTCAGATTCCTATCCATACTGATGACCAGGAGAAGACGATTTTTACGTGCCCGTATGGTACCTTCGCTTATCGAAGGATGCCATTCGGATTGTGCAATGCCCCTGCCACTTTCCAGCGATGCATGACCGCCATATTCTCTGATCTTATTGAAAACATCATGGAGGTGTTTATAGATGACTTCTCCGTTTGTGGAGATACCTTTGCCCATTGCTTAGAAAACTTAACCAAGATACTCCGTAGATGCCAAAAAGTCAACCTAGTGCTAAATTGGGAGAAGTGTCACTTTATAGTACAGGAAGGGGTAGTATTAGGTCATGTCATTTCTTCTAGGGGCATCGAAGTGGACAGAGCAAAAGTTGAGATCATTGAGCGATTACCCCCTCCTACTTCAGTAAAAAGGGTGAGGAGTTTCGTTGGTCATGCGGGGTTTTATCGCCGCTTTATCAAGGATTTCTCCAAGATTGCTAACCCTCTAACTCAGCTGTTCGCCAAGGATGCCCCATTTATCTTTATTGATGAGTACCATGAGGCATTTTACAGGATCAAACAGGCACTGATTTCTACCCCCATCATCCAACCACCGAACTGGGATCTCCCATTCGAGATCATGTGCGATGCTAGTGACCATACAGTGGGGGCAGTTCCAGGGTAAAGGAAGAATAAGAAGCCAGTGGTGATCTACTATGCTAGTAGAACATTGGATGAGGCCCAGCAGAACTACACCACGACTGAGAAGGAGTTGCTTGCGTTTGTGTACGTGATGGAGAAGTTTAGACCTTATCTCCTATGTTCTAAGGTCATTTTATACACCGATCATTCTACACTCAAGCACTTCCTCGAGAAGAAGGATGCCAAGCCTCGCCTCATCCACTGGATTCTTCTACTCCAGGAGTTTGACTTGGAGATCAAGGACAAGGCGGCGACTGAGAATGTCATGGCTGATCATCTCTTCAGGCTCATTATTGAGAGCCACGACACCCCCATTGACGATGCTTTCCCTGACGAGCATCTCCTGGATATCTCATCAAGACAGGCCCCTTGGTTTGCCGATATTGCTAACTACTTGGCCTCAGGAGTCATGCCATATAACTTGTCCTCTCATCAGAAGAAGAAATTTTTCTATGACATCAAACACTATTTCTGGGAGAAACCCTTCCTGTACAAGTTGTGTAAGGATGCGACCTACAGGCGTTGCGTCCCCGAGGAAGAGGTCCAGAGCGTGATCTTTCATTGGCACGACTCTCCATGCGGGGGGCATGCTAGCGCTTTGAAGACTGCAGCTAAAGTACTCCAAGTTGGGTTCTTTTGGCCCTCACTCTTCAAGGATGTTTACATGTACGTTCGCTCATGTGACCGCTGCCAGCGGATAGGGAACTTATCAAGAAAGAATGAGATGCCCCTCAACTTCATCCTCAAAGTTGAGATTTTTGATGTCTGGGGATTAGATTTCATGGGTCCTTCCCATCTTCAAAGGGCAACAAATACATCCTCGTTGCAGTGGATTATGTCTCCAAGTGGGTGGAGGCTGTGGCTAGCCCTACCAATGACTCCAGAGTAGTGGTCAAGCTTTTTAAGAAAGTCATTTTCCCTTGCTTTGGAGTCGCCGGGGTGCTAATCAGTGACAATGGGGCGCACTTCATAGAGAAGAAACTAGAAGCTCTCTTGAAGGAGTATGAAGTGCACCACAGTTATGGGCTTGGCTACCACCCCTCAGACTACTGGCCAAATGGACATCTCTAACCGCGAAATCAAGTCTATTCTAGAGAAAACGGTGGTGAGATTGCAAAAGGATTGGGCGGACAAGCTCGATGACGCCCTTTGGGCCTAATGCACGGCCTTCAAGACCCCTATTGGCACCTTCCCCTTTCGACTCATCTATGGCAAGCCTTGTCACCTCCCTGTGGAGTTAGAACACAAGGCTTACTGGGCCATCAAGCACTTCAATTTTGATTTGAAGTCTACAGTGGAGAAAAGGCTGCCGCAGCTGAATGAACTGGAGGAAATTCGATTTGATGCCTATGAGAGTTCGAAACTCTATAAGGAGCGGGTAAAGAGGTGGCATGATCGGTTTATCAACAGGTGAGAGTTCCGAGAAGGCGACTTGGTCCTCCTCTTCAATTCTCGCTTGAAGCTCTTCCCGGGAAAGCTTCGTTCTAGATGGTCGAGCCCCTTCAAGGTGTTGAAGGTGTACCTATATAGGGCTATTGAGATCAGCACTGAGACTGCTGGCTCGTTCAAGGTGAACGGGTCTTGCCTAAAATATTGCATTGCCGGTAAGTCACTTGAGAGGAAGGTTACTTGTGCCCTCCCCAACGTCTCGTCCCCCTGGAGAATCTTAAGGTCAAGCTCAGGACCTAAAACAAGTGCTTCTTGGGAGGCAACCCAAGCTTTACTGCTTCCCGGAAAAAAAAGAAAAAAAAGTAAACAAAAGGAGAAAAAAATGAAAATGTAAAAAAACGGAGGTGACGGGGGGAGAAAAGGTTCAAGGAAAAAAATGAGCGAGAAAAAGAAGCAACGGATTTGAAAGGAGATGACTTAGCAGGCAAAAAGTTGGCATGGGCACCCCATGCCGGGCAGCATGGGCGTGCCACATCTTCTCAAGACTTCAAGGAAAAAAAAAAGAGGGAGCAAGAAAAAATATGGTCCAATGGTCAGAAAAGTGGCACGGTTGCACCATGCCACCTTTTGAGTTTGCAGTGCACTGGCAGCAGAGTGGCACAGGGAGTGGCACGGGTACCCCGTGCCTTGTGGCACGACCGTGCCACATTAAATCTTGGCTGAACCACCTAATTTCTTCTTCTTCCTCTTTCTTTCCCATTCAAGCTTCCCCCTTTCTCTCTCTAAAAAACCGAAAGCTCCTCTCTCACCCTCACCATTACTAACTCAATATCTTGCCCCAAACCTGTCAAATTCTTCCAAATTTCTCCATATTTCTTCAATTCCTTCATTCTCCTCTCAAAATTCTCACCTTTTCACCTCAAACTCATCCCATTCTACCACTCATTTTCTCTCTCTAAAACCCTAACCCCCATTGTTGAGGTTGAAGATTGTAGAGAAAGAAATTGGCCCTTCTCCTGCTATTTTTAGCTCCTACCTCTACTTTTGGGTCCTGATTTATGTTCATTCATACTATGGGCAAGAAACAAGTTGGAGAGGTTTTAAGGGCTCCTTCCCAACCAAGAAATCATCAAGGGCAATGTCCTCTTCAGCCGCAGCTGCTTCTGCTAAAGGTACTAAGGATGCATACCCTCTCATTTTACCTGCTAGCACTAGGGGTTTGCAATTTGCCAGTGATGAACAAAAGTCATGCTATGAGCTTTTAGCCACTAGAAACACTAGTAAACAAAAGTATTTTCATGTTGACTCATTGAGATCTTTGGAAATATTGGATGATTTGTTGACTCTACTTGGAAGATAAGGATGGACTGAGTATATAAACATATAATGTACATCCTATGACCGCCTTATGATTGAGTTTTTAAGTTCCCTCAATATGGATTGGGATGGTAGTTATGGTGGTCATGAGGTCACCATTTATTTTCGTATGTTTAACATCGACCACCGGATGAGTTTAAGGATGTTTAATGAATTGTTGAGATTCCCAGTGGTCGATGGGGCTTTTAGAGATGTGCCCTCGTTGTGGCGACCTGATCCTGTTTGGCTGAGCATTACCTGCTCCAAATGGAAGGAATGCCATGACTGGTAGGGGGGACCTAGGATTTTTGACTCCCGACAGGCAAAGGCCACAGACATCTGTAATGTCAACCTGCGGTACCTGCAGCGCCTAACTGCCAATATTATTTTCGGGCGTAACGATAACCAAAATGGTTGTCGGAAGACAGAGTTGTTTATTATCTGGTGCGCCCTGTCAGGTAGCCCAATTGACACGGAGGCCTTCATAATCCGCCACTTAGCGGAAGTAGCTAAGACTAGTAATAAGAATGTCATTAGCGTTGGAGGCACTATTACCGCCATTGCTAATACCCTAAGCTACAGCTCGCGGCTGTCCACTCTCGAGCCCCATTTCCTAGGCGGTCACCTCGACCTCGGCACGCTCCACCATATGCATATTATTGACACCTGAGGCAACACCATTAGACACCCCCACCACAAAACCATCCTTTTCACCCTACCCAGTGTTGAATGCACCATGATCGCCTACAAAAGAAATTGGAACTGCGATCAGAGGATTGTTCGGGCCACTGTTCTACGTAGGGAGGAGCAGTTAGTGGCAGATGAGGACATCGAGTTTGATAAGGAGGGGGATGAGGAGTATGATGAGGAGTAGGGGTGTGCAAAAAAATCCGAAACCGAGAACCGAACCGAAAATCGAAAAAACCTAACCGAAAAACCGGTTAACCGAACAAATTTTTCAAAAAAGTCGGTTCGGTTAACCGAACCGAAATTTTTTTTCGGTTTTCGGTTCGGTTACGGTTCGGATTATTTGAAAATTCGGTTAACCGGCGGTTAACCGAACCGAAAATAATTTTATTTTTTTGAAAAATAATACATAAAAACTAAAAAAATTTGGTAAGAAAGTGCACATTTTTATTATTTATAAATGGTAACCAAAGTTTAATTTTTATAAAAAGAATTTAAACATAAAAGAATGACAAATTTAGGTAAGAAAGCATAAGTTTTTTATTATTTGTAAACGGTTAACCGGTAACCGAACCGAAAAATCGGTTAACCGAACCGAAAAACCGGTTAACCGAAATTTTCGATTCGGTTACGGTTCGGGTTTTAGACGAACTGAAATTTTCGGTTAACCGAAAAACGGTTAACCGAAATTTTCGGTTCGGTTACGGTTTGGAATTTTTTTGAACCGAAAAACCGGTTAACCGATTTTCGGTTAACCGAAACTCCGGTTAACCGGTTTTGCACACCCCTAATGAGGAGGAGGAGGAGGATATTGATGCGGGCAGAGGAGAGCCCGAGCCGGCGGCTGCCCATGCTGAGGAGGCGGCCATCCCACCACCTCCACCATTCACACATGAGATGGGTGGGTCTTCATCTTTGGCGGCATACATGCCGCTCGACCCCACCTTTCTCCAGTCTTTCTCTAACCTCCAAATGTAGGTTTCAGGGCTTCGGGAGGGATTCATTGGCATGCGTGTGGATTTCGATCGCTTATCCGGGAGCCTGGACTCCATCGAGGAGGGAGTCTCCTATTTTCGGGGTTTCGTCGACCGGCAGGAGGAGCGGGAGCATCGGCGGATTCAGAGGGAGGAAGAACGGGCTATGAGGGAAGCACGGGAGTACGAGAAGCGCTGGCAGATGAACAAACCACTTTGGCGCCAGTCGGAGTCCATTCGACAAATGGAGGAGCGTTTATGCTCCTTTCAGGGCAGTCAGGGCAGCTCCTCATCCTTCCCATCATCTTATGATCCCTCCACCTTCCATCCATTTCCTCTGCATTTCTGGCCACCTCCAGGGCCCGACAGCACCTAGTGACTGTAAGTGTATTCCCCCTTCCCCTTCTTTTCTTATGCATCATATTTTCATTGGGGACAATGAAGGGTCCCAGCATGAGGCGATGTTTATATCTGTTTAGTGGGGTGCATTGTATATATTTCCTCGTATTTAACACTTTAGGTTTCATTCTAGTTTAGCAGCATTTTTAGGGTGCATTAGTTTTCCTTTTATTCCTCCATTTAAAAAAGCATGTAGGATAATGCATATAGGTAGGTTATGCATTGTACATATGTTATTTCCTAACCCATGGTCCCGAGTGGATATGTGTTGAGTGGAGCTTCACAAGACTGCGAGGTAATTCTTCTTACTCTTCTCTTCATTTATCCATTAGTTAAGTGCTTAGGGTGATTTATTGCTTAGTGACTACCGCTTTGGAAAAAAAAAAAGAAAAACAAAAACAAAAACCAAAAAAAAAACCTTTTGAAAAAAAACCCCCTCCTCTGATGATAACCAAGGCTTTGGTGATCAGTTGGTTGACATGGTTGTACATGCTTGTGAGTTGTTTGTGGCAAATGCCTTTGGTTGATGATTTTAAAAGCGTTTTGACCGCATTGTTTGGTTTGCATACTGTTTGCCCTTGAACTTCCCTCATCATGATTGATCATCCCTTTTAAGTGGGATATCTCTGGGACTAGTTGTGTGTTTGGTAGTGTGACCCGTGAGATTTTGAGCCTATACACTAATTCATCAATTTAGTCTCACATTTTCTTTCATGTGTGTGTTTCTTCTATGACTACATCTTTAAAACTTACTTTGATTCTCTTTGAAATTGCATTCAGCATATGCATTATGACAATATGATAGAGGCATTCATTTGTTTCCTGAGCTACATAGCCAAATCTGCCACCCGTGATTTAATATTTTGACCCCTTACTTACCCCTTTAACCCTTGCTTGTTTTTGTTATGAACCCTTCATTATTAACTATTGGCCTAAACACATCTCCTACCTCTAAGCCAAAGCTAGTGGGGAAACACTTCGTTGTTTTGTGGGTCGTTTTTGAGCGTTACGCAAAATTGGTGGTTCATTTTGGTATATGCGAGGATATATCATCGTGATCATTGTGGATTGAGTGTATAGTTATTGCACATGCCAATCATTCATTTTCTTTTCAAAAACAAAGGAAGAAAAACATGTTTCAAAAAAAAAAAGAAAAAAAAGAAGAAGAAACTTGTTGAAATCCAAATGAAAGGGGAAAAAAAATAGAACTGAAGT
>JAKOGI010001064.1:212500-317500 GCA_029747015.1 Carnegiea gigantea
AAACCAAAAAACTCAGTGTTCATATCAATCCCTAGAAATTCAATCAATCCTCAATTCATTCTTCATAAATCTAGTCGGTGGTATCTTAGTGAATTCGATTTGTGCTACAAAACTCCTTAATTCCTAGAAATCGAACCCCTTAATTCAAATTCTGGGCGGAAAATTCTTCCCCAGAAGTCCTGAATTCTGGGCAATTTGTTCATCTGGGTGGAGCAAGTGAATTCTAAGCATTCTTCATCTGAGCAAAGCAAGTGAAGCCCTGAATTCATTCTTCATCTGGTGGCGTTTTCTGGTCAACAAACACTTCTGGGCAACAAATTCTAGGCAGCAATCGAATAAGAGCATCAAAGCAAACATTCAGGGTGAAATTAGGGCAGCCACTTGAAGAAATTAAGGGTTCTGTGAGTTTGTCTTTTATCTAAACTTAGGCAGCGATTCATATACGGCATCTTCGTAAGGTAAGCCTAGCCTCAACTGTTAATCTGAATGTACTCAGAGTATGGGAAATTAGAATAATTCTCTATGTGTTTGTTTTCTGGAAGGCTTTGAATGTGTGAAGTATGGTTGTGAATTTGGATTTTTTTTATGGTGCTTGGAAATTTTGCTGGTGAGAATTTGCTTGAGCTCTTCGTGAAGTAGATTTGCTTGCGATTGAGAATTCTAATTTGGGGAAATTTGGGAAGATGAATATGTCAAAAAGCCAATGGGAAATATTGCGTTGATGAAGATGTCAATAGCGGAATAGCCCTTTTTCAATGGGAAAAATTGCGATCAATGAATATGTCAAAAAGCCGGTGAGCATCTCAGGTTACTGATTTTCACTTTTTAGGCTTCATAATTTTTGATAAAGTGCCTGTTATAACGGATGCGAGAAAGTATGAACAAATTGATAAAAACACATAAATTTAACGTGGTTCACTACCAATGTGTTAGCTAAGTTCACAGGCAGAAGAGAGGGATAGTTTTTATTGATATGGGAATACAGAGATACGCATTACATATATAGGGTTTAGGTTTTAGGGTTAACCCTAACCCATAGGGCTACAGATTCAAGGCATTCGAATAGTAAGTACTGGGATTCGAGCCCCTGACATTTGACTTCAAAGGCAAGTACTCCACTTTTGGTCCAAGATGCATGATTCCTTGATTCTTCATTGCATATTGATTAAGAATGTAAAAGAAACAACAAATTCTTTAATTTTGCTTACACATGATCAGATGTAATGTGCATAGATCATGCTGTAAATCTTACAAACAACTCCAAGAATGACATCACAAACTTGCCAACTACTGGCCTACTAGTTTCCGAATAACTCGAGCTTCAAATATGACGGGAGATTTTTGCTTATCCAAGCCCCTACAATCATCAATAAAGAGCTATATTTCCCTAACCTTGGTTTGTTTATGAAGACAATTGAGTTTTCTCCACCGGTAATTTTTTTCCACTATTCTCTATCTCGGTTGCTATGCAGCCGAAGATGTACATTGAATAGGCAAAAAAGGGGGGCAAAAACTGTGTCATACTCAATGTGGATTTCTTAGCCTAATCAATTGACTGTTCTCTTAACCAAAGAAATCCACTTAGGCTCACCACCCCACTCCTCGAACACCACCAGTAAATTGCCAGTCAGTTTTAGCCATGACCGTGGAACATGATACCTGAAAAGTATAACATCTTTTAATAGACATTGTAAGTTTACGAGTACTTGCATTGTGCATAAGAAATGTCGATCTGACCATTTTTGAGAGGGCTTGTCACAGTCGCTTAGGCATTTGGTCTTAGTAAACATTCCAACGTAATGACACTGCTCACATTTGCCTTTGCCTAAGTTAGCAAGCCAGTGACGCCATATGCTTTGGCCATTAATCCACATCATGCCCTTCCCCATACTGCCCATGTCTAAGGCCAGTGGATCATTTCCTTCTAGTGCATTAAAATATGTCTGCAGTTAGCAGAACAATGTCAGAATCCATAAAGTTTTCATATTTTGTGTGACCATCTGAGCAAATAATGATACTCACCCTGTACCACGTCAAGGGCTACTTTGGGGCCACAGCTCCCCACTTCGCAGCGGAACTTCCAGCCTCTGTATGTAGACTTATACTTTCTCCATTCAATCCAGTCTGCATGTAGAATTCATAGGTCTTATTAGCATGTGATGTCCAAATTTAGTGTGAGTCACTATTTTGATGAGTTAGTCGATCTTTTTTTTGTTGGATTATTCATTCAGAGTGCATGTTTGTGCAATCGTGCTGTTAGTTTTTCTAGTAAACATTGGTCTGAGTTGGCATACAGTTCATGTAGGATTAATTCAGGGTCATGTCACATTTCAGGTTGGTGAATTCTAAAGTTGAGTCTGATTAAAGCCATATTATTTCGCATCTGGGCCATGTCTGATCACCTTGTTTATCAAACAAGTCTCCTATGAGCTTACCAGCAATTTGGTTTACAATACTTTGGGTCAGTTCAGTCGGGGTCTGAATTTTATGTGTAAGTTAGATCTTTTTCATGTTCATTTGGTCAAGTAGTTGCGCATATATGGTCTGCTTTAACACATGTCTCAGTTGGTTCTGTAATCTAGACTTAATGTTAATTAGCTGCAAGCCTAGATATATCCATGGATTACTTAATGTAACATTGTTAGAAAACAAACCTTGTAAGACCAATTCCACCATGACATGTCTCTCTTGCCCTCTTTGACACCATCTAGTGTAATAGGACCAAGCACCCCTTGATTGTACTTCTCAAAACGTACACCATCATTCTGAAGAATTTGACCATAACCCCAAAGTGAGCAGTATAGCTATGAATTTGCACCTATCAGTGAATTTTGATCAACTAAAGACATCCAGTAAGGGAAAAGTAACCGCAAGTCCAACTGTAGAACTCAGTAAAGAGATTCTGTTTACACCCTTTGTCATCTTCACCTTCTGGCTGAATGTAAATTGTGGTGTCTCCAGTGAGCCAAACGCATGGCCTACAAAACCAAGGCGAGTTTCCCAAGTTGAATGGTAGGAGTATGTAAGGTAAAGGCATACTCCAAAGTTGTGCCTAACATCAATAAAATGATATTCACATCCCATAGTCCTGCTTAAGCAGAATGTGGAAGGGACGAACGTAGTGACTTTACCTCTGAGTTAAAAAGAGGCTGTTTTTGTTAGCTCTATATTTAAATCCCTTTGGCCTCTCACTACTTCATAAAGAAAGTTGATGATAATTTAGTGACATTCTAACAGGGGGCTACAAATTCAAAGCATTCTAACAATGCCCCATTTTGTGGGCCATAATGTATAGAAGGATTTTGTCAACAAAAAAGGATTGAGTTTGCCACTCTTAAAACTTCAGGGTGGTGAATTATTATTTTAACAAAATAGTGAGCTAACTCACTAAGTGAGTAAGTGGCCATACCTCTATGTATAAGTGTCAAAGGTTCTCTTGTTGTCTCATCTCTTCTTCTCATGCTAGATATATCAATGAGATGTAGATGGAGTGTGCCTGGTGTTTGGGCCTGAATTGTCTTATTGTCTCCTTCTACAGTTCTACATGACTTCAAGCCTTGGCCCTTAGTGATTAGGGTGGGGTGTCATTATCTTTTGCAATGCTTATTAGTCTTGTCTATTTGCCTAAATTTCTTTCCTTAGAATACAAAAGTTGTTTTCACTTTCCTTGGCTTTTCTTCCTTAAAAGAGAATTTCCTTTGCTTGTTTAAGTGTAAAAACTGTTATGAATTTTTCCTTTTTTTTTCAATTTACTCAGTGATTTTTATGCCTTGAACAATGTCTAAATGCATATTATTAAGCTGAAGAACTATTTTCATCTTCGGCTTGTTAATATAATTGAATTTGTAGCTTATGGTTTAAATTTGCTTAGTTCTTATGGCATAGTATACTCTAAGCATATGAATTTGATGTGTTGTTGTGACCCTTGTGATTCTTTTCCCCTTGTCCTTTGTTGATTGCCAATGCTTAGTTATAATGCTTATATTGACTTATGTGATGACCTTGTAGGTGGGTCGGTAGAAATTATAATGGACAAAAGTTGGATTCATATGCATAGAACTTCTCTTGAATATAGGAATGGGGTTGAGTCATTTCACTTGGTCACATTCAACAGCAGCATGATCCAACCCAGTACATTTAGAACAAAAGATAGGTTGCCATTCAAATTGAACCTTCTGTCTGATTGTGGTACACTTCTTATACAACAACAGCAACAACAACTCCCAGTGTGGGTCCTGCTTACGCGGGATCTGGGGAGATCTAGCTGTAGGCAACCTTACCTCTATCAGCATTCCTACCCGTAGAGAGGTTGATTCCAAGAGACCCACCAAAAAGAGTTTTGTGAAAATATCTTATAAAAGAAAGATTGAGCGGAAACATTAAAAGGAAAACATTAAATGGAAGAAAGATACTAAAGCAGGGGATGACTAATGTAAAAAAGAGAATTGTTAAAGCTATGAAATAAACGAACAATATATCGAAGGAAGGTAAAATACCTGGACAACCAGCTGTAATGTGGTACACTTCTTATCATAATATAAATTAGAAAGATCATTTAGATGTAAAAATAGAGTTTATAGTTTGAAAATAGTCTGCCCGCATATAACTTTCAAACGTATAAAAGTCATAATATAAATTAGAAATAGGTGTAGATATAATGATATATCCATGAAATAAAAAAGACAAAATTTACCCTTGGAGTTTTTTTTTAGGGGGGGGACATGCTTCTTTCATGTCTTATAATTGGTTATTCACTAATTCACTTCCTCAAGAATGAGATTTCCATATCAAGAATGCAACAACGACAAGGAGGGAATGGTGGTGGAGGATCATGAAAGTTATGCAATTTAGCTCCTATGATCTGTTCAATCAACTGGATTACAAAAATATGCATATTGAAACTCAAAGAAAATCATTAGAAGAAACTAAAATAATGCTATACAGCCATATGCGAACACACTAAGTGGCAAGAATTTCCATCCAAGCTCTACCGAAGAATAACACAAAGACATATTGTGGAGCATTCCTGGGTCGGTAGAGAGGAATAGCAGATAGTGCTGCAGCTGCAGATAGTGCTGCAGCTGCAGCTGCTGCCAGTAACTGAGCTGCTCCGTATTTGTAATATTTATGTCAAACTCCAAATAAACTGGTTTATCAACAAGTTTCAGGGATATGTTGATTAATGCTATGAATCAATTCTTATGGGGTAGTATACTCTAAGCATATAATTTTGATCTGTTGGTGTGATGTTTGTGATTCTTCTCCCCCCTTCCTTTAGTGATTGTTAATGTTTAAATTTGCTTAGTTCTAATGGCGTAGTATGCTCTAAGCACATGACTTTGATGTGTTGTTGTGACCCTCGTTATTCTTTTCCCCTTGTCCTTTATTAATTGCCAATGCTTAGTTATAATGCCTATATTGACTTATGTGATGACCTTGTAGGTGGGTTGGTAGAAATTATAATGGACAAAAGTTGGATCCATATGCATAGTACTTCTCTTGAATATAGGAATGGGGTTGAGTCATTTTTGGAATTTGCTTTTTGCAATGCTGGGGGTAGTAAACTGATCGTATGCCCTTGTAATAAATGCAAAGTTGGGCACAATCATTGCTTCACAAAAGAAGAAGTGGCACATCATCTCATGTTTAATGGTTTTTGGCCATACTATAAAGAGTGGGTGCATCATGGGGAGGAAGTTTCTGAACCTTCTTCATTTTTTTGTGACAAAGGCCACAATACTATTAATATCCAATTAGAAAGTGGTTTTGGTGACATTGATACTATGAGGATACCTAATGATTTTTTGCGATGCGCGAAAATCGTGAGAATGACATGTTTCATCAAGAGGGTGATATGGATGAAGAAGACAATGGTGAGCTAGGGAATGAGGGACATGAGGGTGATACTTCCATGGCAGACAAAGATGATGGATATGAAAGGCTACTAGAACAAGTTGAACAGGAGCTATATGAGGGTTCAAAATTTTCAAAACTCTCTTTTCTGTTGCACTTACTCTACTTGAAATGCATGTATGGTTGGTCTATTAAATCATTTAATATGCTGCTCCGACTTTTGAGTTCTGTTTTTCCCCATGTAGACCCCATCCCATCATCATGGAGTGATTGCAAGCAATTACTTAAGGACTTAGGCCTTGAATATGAGAAAATACATGCTCGTCCTATGATTGTATATTGTATTGGGGTGAAAAGGAATGTCGAGAATCATGTGACAAGTGTGGTTCTTCACGATGGAAGAATAGTGAAAAGAAATTGCCAGCTAAGGTATTATGCTATTTCGCTCTCATTCCCAGATTGCTTAAGCTTTACAAATCACCGAAGATAGCTGAAGATATGATTTGGCATGATAAGTATCATACAAAGGATGGGATTTTGAGGCATCCTGTAGATGCAAAGGCATGGAAGGAATTTGATGAACAGTATCCTGATTTTGTATCTGATCCTCGAAACATAAGGCTTAGGCTAGCTAGTGATGGGTTTAATCCCTTTCGTGTTATGAGTAGCACACATAGTACTTGGCCAGTCTCACTGTCGAAGTCCACATGTTTCGTAGATTATTTGACACTACTTTATAATTTACATTATTATTCAAAAAAAAGAAATTTGGTTTGCCTTGTGTTCGCGATGACCTAGGAAGTTACTCCTATTTTAGTGGCAATCATTTCTAAAAGCATTTGATAGAGAGGCATTTTCTTTGTCAGCAGATTCATGTTTTTAAATCTTATGGTCTATTGGACACTCTGTTGTTGACAAGAAACAAATATTATGTGATTTACCATTAAGGATGTCCTCAAGTTATTTTCTTGGTTTTCTGCAGCACATATTTGTGGTTTCTTATTCAGTTCATTGTCATAGCCCCCCCCCAAAATTGCCATAATGTTATTGTTATTCTGGTTGCTTGTAGCAGAAATCAAGACGGTTTGGTATTATTACAAAATTGGTTTTTGTCATCTCTCCATTAATTTTACTTATGTGGCTGTTCCAAAAAGCAGAAAGGAGACACCCCCCCAAAACAAAAACACTGCAGTTTTGCACGAATTTATCAAAGGGGGAGCAGTGTGTCATGCCAAGTAAGTAAATAACACTACCTAAATTTAAATACAATGTAAGAAATTGACCAATTTAGCGCTAAATAACTGCTGACATACTTGTCTGGTTCAAAAGCGACAGTTGGATATGCATTATTTTACCTATTTATCACTAAACAACTGCTGAGATACTTGGTCAGCCCTCCATAGTGTTGGAATAAGTTGCTTTTGTGTTCAAATTGAGGCCCTGCCATCTTCCATTTTCAAAATACTAATATTCATGTTTTATTGAATAGTTGTAATACTTGAGGAATGGTGCTGTCACGAAGTTGCTTAGTTCTCATTGTTCATGATAGTGTCCAACCAAAGGACTTGTTTATATATTATAGAATCATTTTGCTACATATTATTGGTACTCTAGCCGTGTGGGCTATGGAGTTGTGATCTCCGACGTATAGCCGTCGAGCCTGATGGATATATTGATTATATTCTTTTGTTACAGGTACATATTGTAAGACTATAAGCCTAAGTTATGGTCAGTTTTTAGGGGAAACTCTGTCCATTCATTTCCAAAATTCTAAAAATGATTAACATCACTGGCCTGGGGTTAGTGTGTTACACTGTATATACTTTGCTATGTATAGAATTCTTTATTTATGCTTGTACAATAATTTATAGGAGAAGGAGCATCAGAGAGAACCTGGTCCCTTGAAATGGTTTATGGAGACTCATCAGTATAAAGAAGGATCTTACCATGAACAGGCAACTAAGAAATTTATGGTATATATATTTATATACTTATTGTAAATTGCTTAGAGTATGTCATTAATTAATACATGCGTAAACAACAGAATGATAAATGTTGGTATCTATGACCAATAATGCCAAATGAAAGACGGGTGCTTCAGAAGTGGTATTCTCTGAAGCCACAGTGCCGATTGAGACTTTTACTTATCATAAGTTGATGGGACCTGAAAGTAGTTGGAGGGTTAGAGGAGTTGGATCTGGAGTAACCTCTACTCAACTTAATGCCAAACATAATTGTCAAAGCAGAATTGAACCTTCAGATTCTAGCATAGTGAGTCTATTACTAAAGGAGGTTCAATCCTTACGCCAAGAGGTCACTTACTTGAAGTCTCAACGAACTAATGATGTGCGTATTCTATATCAGGTCATTTTTATTACTTTGTATTGAGTTGCCATTATTAAAAATAGATAATGAATACATGTACACTTTGGATAAGATCAATGTTAATTTCTTTACTTGGTTTGTGATTAGGGTGATGATGTTGAAGAGAATCAAAGGAATAACACACCCTTAGTTGGTGAACCCATAAGAGATAGTTTGACAGCCACGCCTATATTAGCCAAGAATAATGAGGAGTATATTAAGGATCCAAGTCAAATTGAAAATACTACTGTATTAAGGGATAAAGGTGGAGCTGCTCATACATCTAGGTCTCCTCATGTTCTAAACCAAGTGAGTTCCCATTCTGTATGCATATAAATGTGGTCTTCTTGTATAAAATCTTGTGTTTGGCCTTTTTTTTTTTAAAACATTATCACACCTGATTTTGGTTACTTGCAGGTGAGTTAGCAAAGACGAAGTGCCGCAGGCAAAGAGAACATACAGGTGCACATGAAACATGGCCACCACTCCTTTTTTATTTTCTTGCATTAGTTTCATGTTGTACCACTTGGGTAAAGATGACATTTACAATCATGACAGGTACAATTATGTTCTTACTAGCTATTTCATCTTACAAAATCATATCATTATCTAACGACGAGTTTTATTTAGCCAAATTCTCTTCAAGGAGTTAACAAGTCATGTATAACTCAAATTGGCAAGAAACATATAAGTGCGACAAATAGGATGGAAAATTCCACAATTGGTATGCCACGACCCCATAATTTTTTAAATCAAGTAAGTCCTATTATTTTTTGCACATAAACATAACATTATAGTATAATGTAAAAATCTTGCATAATTAACTTTTCGTTATTGAAGTTTCCTTTCAATTTGTAACTTTATATAGTCGTATGATCAAAACACATCTATGGGAGAAAATATGAATACTTCTGGTTGCTCAAATCAATCGAACATCGCTCGAAGGCTGAATTTTGACCAAAGAGAGCAGGTAAGATGTTAAGTAATTTTTATTTGAGCACTTTAAAGAGTAGACTTGGAAGTGAAATACTTCTAGTGCCTATTATTTTAGCAATTTGTCGCATTTGATAATTATTTGACTATTGTTTTCATTGAGCTGAAATGCATCTAGGGAGTTAGTAAGCACGATCGCTTAACTTCTACGCCTTCACCTCTTTCAAGAGAACTTATGTGCTCTAAGGTAATTAATCCATATGCAACAACGCAAGTGCCTGTTTTTTTTTTTTTTTCCTAATATGATATTTGTTAAATTGAAATAGATTATTCAACTTATTTGGCTGTTTTTGTTATTTTAAGGACAACTTTACTCATTGTTATCACTCATCATGTGAGGAGATGAATCATTTGCCTCGTAGCCTTACAAATTCGAAAAGCACTCTAGTTGAATTCGGGAATTGTAATGATGGTGTCACCCCGAATGATGAGATTTCTAGAGATGGCTATCGAAGACTTGTAGGAACTACACATAATCAACAAGCATAAAATCCGATCAACGGAAAAAAGAGGAAGGAAGTAGATACTTGTAATTTTCAGCCAAGTATCAATTTGTCTAAAAAGCAAGCAAATAAGACACTGCACAATCAGTTAAATAATTGTTGAAAGATATTATGGATCGGACTCTATACTTCCAGTGTATTTCTACTCATGTATGCATGTGATTTTCTATGTTTTTCTTACTTCAAGTATCCTCACCAAATTATTTTATTTGAATGAAACTCAAGTGTGGCCGTGCTGAGATAGAAAACTTAGTCAATAAGGTGATCACCGAAAATCCGGACACGGTGAAAAGTTTCAGGAATCCAAAGAGAAGAGAGTTTGCTCATTGTTTTCTAGGCGGCATGCTATATAAATGCTTGTATATTCATACATTTAATGTTTGATTATTTGTCGTTTACTTTGAGTGAACTAAGTCTAAAATTAAAACATCATTTATTTTAGGCCTATATTGAGGTAAAAAGAAGATAGACAAGGACTTATTGAGTAAGATTCTTTACGAAAAGTTGTTCGCTACTATTCAGCAACCTGCAGGTAAGAGTATGCTATTCATTTTAATTTAGGATTTTGTGCGCCTTTAGACTTGATTCTGTTGAGTCTACATCTTAGTTAATCTCTTTGGTTATCTTTTCTAACAGTTAATTTTTTTTGGGTGTTTCAATTGTCTAATAAGTTGCATTTCTGGAGCTAATTAACATCTCTTAGTGAAGAAAACAAAGATGGAGATTTTTTTATACATTTTTGGATGTTAGTCATCTTTCCTAAGTGTAGTGTTAGGGAGTATATAGAGCACTAAAATATTCAATCAGCTATGTCTACAATTAATTTTTGATGACGTTAGTTTTTGTTGCTATGTCTACAATTAATTTTTTTCAGGCGCTAATGTACGTATAATTTATTTAATTGATGTTTGATCTACTTTAATTTGTTGCGGTTTGTTAATTTTATTCGTTTTTTTAGGGTGATGCATGCTGGTACATAATTAGTATAAAACTTATTAATTAAAAAAAACCATTGTTTACAATTGTTCTATTTTTAACTTAATAAGTTTTATATTAATTACCAACATTTTTTTAAAAAAAACTTAGATAATTCTAGTAACACTTTTAAGTGTGGGGAAAATTATGAATTCTTGCATCTTCTAGAGTGGGCATAGCGTATAATGGCCACACATAAATTGTGGGTAATTAATACTTACTCCGCATTTATGAGTGTGGGAAATATAGCTATACCCGTATTTTCATTAAGTGTGGAGAACACTTTCATACACTTACCTTCCCCACACTTAGCCTAAGTGTGGGCAACTGCTGTTTCTATACTTATAAGTGTGGTTATTAGCAAAATTAAATGTGGAGGGAAATAATCTTTTTTGTAGTGTTGTTCATTTATAATAGCTATGTCTTTACAGTTCATTTCATATACATATAAATAGATAGATAGATATATGTTGATCTACATTTCATTCTATGTTTGTTTATACTATAACTTAGGATAAAGGCATTTTACAATTATTAAATAGTTGTATTTGTTGTTATGGAAGAGAATTCATTAAACTTATTTCTTATATTAATTAAAATTTATCATAATCGTTTTATATTGATTCGATACAGTTTATAGTATTTTCATATTTAGTGATTCACACTATTCCATGTAATCATTTTTTTGAATAA
This sequence comes from Carnegiea gigantea, assembly GCA_029747015.1. Taxonomy (NCBI): domain Eukaryota; kingdom Viridiplantae; phylum Streptophyta; class Magnoliopsida; order Caryophyllales; family Cactaceae; genus Carnegiea; species Carnegiea gigantea. Next base: position 223,882 of record JAKOGI010001064.1, read on the forward strand.
AACTTGATAAATTTATTTTTCAAATCAAATAGATATATATAAGGTAAATATTATTACTTTAAAATTCCCATTTTATGCATATTATTCTGATAAAAAAGATGCATATATTTCTTTGATAGAAAAATAATCTATGAATTTGAAATGAAAAGAATTTAGATCAATACATTTAGTATTAATCTTAAAAGTTTTCCTAGAAAACGAGCTATCACCAATCGATCAGACCACCAAAAGACCATAAAATTCCTTTCAAAAAATGATATCTTCAAGTCAAACACATACTTTTCTTTTTCTGCCAACCAAAATACCATCAGCCGAAGGCATTGAAACTCCCTTTACGCGGAAGCCGAACACGATGTGTACCACTGCCCTCAGAATTCGCGAAGCCTTTTGATGTCAGCATTTGTAGATTTTTACATAAACATGAAGCATGTATGCCTAAAAACAAAATAATAAATAATCAAAATATGATATTATATTTAATTAATTGAGAAGCCAGTTTATCACGTAATATCAAACCAAATATTGTAGATATTATACTTTATCCTTCGTGCCTGCTTTAGTCAACGTTTCCAAGGTTATCAACCATATTATAAGACCCCAGCTAACATGCACACATATCTAACCGAGCTCAACTGTTCTTAGTCTTCTTTACAGTTCCCTAGCACGTAGTTGTCATTTTACAACCATTTTTTAGATGAATTATGGGTGACTATCCCAATTCATTTTCATTTTTGGAGGACTCACACTCATAAAACGACAACACAAGAGAATTAGATTTCAATTTTAAAGTCACACGAGACACACCATAATCAAGTGGCATAATTTTAACTAGGAACATTATCAAAGGGAATCAAACCAAGCGACAGGTCTCTTTATCAATGTGCTAGCTCAGTTCTTTGACCCACTTATTGAAATTTAATTTGTTGACATCCATAGGCTCTCTTAAATCTAGACTTTCAAATGTGCTCTAGTTACTCCTTTTCCCCCTTAAGCTAATTAGATAGCCCTTGAGGCCTTGTTATCTTCAACTTATTTTTAAGATGTTCACTCCAACAGAAATAAGTTTAGTTTGATTTGATTTAGCAAATATAAGTCCAGTTTAACAATATTAAATTAAGTTTAACATAAATAAGGTTAATTAAGGAACATTGAATTATAATAATATGAACTTGGGCCAGTTAGGTTACTAATAATCTAAACATACAAAAAATCCTAGAACATCTAGAAATTTAGGCCTAGTTATTTTCAATAATGTAAACTCAAAAAAAAAAAAAAAAAAAGGCTAGCAATAAGCCTGAATTGAGATGTCAACTAGCGATATTTTCAAGTGTAGATTATTGCAAATAACTTGGTCTAAAGTTCAGAGTGTTGAAAGATTTTTCATAAGCTTGGATTATTAGTGACTTAACTGCTTAAGGTTCAGATTTTTAGAATCCAATTTTCCTTTAATTAAATTTATTTGTCACAAATATATTTAACTTAATTTAATTTTAACAAATTTAGTTCCGATTAATTTAGTAGAAATAAGTTGAAAAAAATGGGGCCTATGTTGTTGTGAACTATGCAAACTCAAATGAAGATTGTGTTGAAATTTCCTCATCTCTCCATCTAGGTTCTTTATCTGGGTTGGTTTGAACTTCATGGGAGCCATCTCGATCCGTCTGGATCTGCTTCCTTCGTCTCACCTTTGTGGGATGTCTTGGTTTCGTCCATGTCACCTATCCCATGGATTCCCCGTCTATGCATTGGTGCGAAGACCTAAAACTTGCAGAAGATGAGGAAAAAATTGTTGATTGTTCCAAAAATGAAGTAAACGACTTTAGGGCTATGAATGCATTGGCAGTGGTTGGAGAGTGATGATGGACAAAACCTTCAGGGTTTTCGGGTTTTTTGCTTTTCTTTGTTAAGCCTGGTAAGTGAGGAAACCTTTTAATTGCATGCGAGAAATTGGGGGAAACCTATTTGTGTTTTAGTTTTTCCTACTTGAGAACAAGGCCAAGGTGGCGAACACAGGCCCTTGGGTCTTTGAAAAATAGATAGTTCTCATCGCTAATATTGATTATATAGTTTCCCCATTAGATATTAATTTAGTCATGCCCACTTATAGGGCAGGGAGTATGATATACACTCTGGCCACATCTCCAAGGACACTTCCCCTTGCTTTGGCGGATAACTTTAGCAGTTTAGTGGATTTCAAGGTGGTGCATAATTTGTATCTTTAAAGAAAAAGCTAATATCTCAGAACCCTTAATTGGTGGAGCCATTAACTGTTGACCTTGGTCAAGCTAGGGCTAATGGGTTCAATTCAAACACGAACAATTTCTTAACTTCTATTACTGTTGTGGTAAGTTAGGATCTGTTGAGAAGGATTGTGATGAACAAGAGGGGATGATGGTTGGGGTTAGTATAGGGAATGGATATGGAGCTTCACCGAAAACTTTCATCGTAATCAAGAAGCAACTAATAAGGAAAGGAAAGGATCTTTCATGGTCTCTTTCGAATTAGGTGTGAAGGGTGAGAAAGGGAGTGGAGGGAGAGCAGAGGAAGCTATTTTGAAACCTATAGCGAGGAGGTCTCTGCGAGAAGCTGCAAACCTTGCTTCCAAGGGGTTGTCCTTGGAGTCCAAAGCTAAAGGAAATAGTGGAGAGGAGGTTTTTTCAAGGAGAAAAAAATGAGAGGACTACATCAGGAAGGAGGAAAGAGTGCTCAAGTTAAAGTGCAAAGGATTAGAGAGTTTGGGATTGTGGTTGTGGATGGTAACGTCATGGCGCATGGTATTGAGGTCTTTAAGGGCGACCCATTGATAGCAACACGAGGACAGGCAACCTAGCAAGTCTGGTTATTGGAAGAGGCATAAGACAAGTTCGAAGGCTAAGAAAACATCTTCTTCTTCTTTTCAAATCCCCTCAAATCTCGAAGGGATGAGGAAGTATGGTGTCTATCTAGCATTAGACAACATGTAGGTTAAGGACATGGACATTTAGGAGAAGTGAGGTTAGGTTGTTAATGTTGTTATGATTGAGAATATAGGATCAACTAGGGTGACTCTTCCTACCCTTTCCAGGACCAACAAAGATCCTTAACTATAAATGCAGTTGGTTAGGGAACACTCTGGAAGCTACATCCATACATACTTTGTGCATAAGAAAGCTTTTGATGTGGTCTTCCTCATGGAGACCAAGCTATATTCGAGCAAGATGGAATGGATTACGATTGGAACCACCATGTAAGGGTATTTTGTGTTGGAACCTCATGGTAGGGTGGGTAAATTAGCATTTCTTTGAAGAAAGGTTTTGATATCCTAATTATTTGTCACACACAACACCATATTGATGCTATTGTGAAGGGGGACAAGCCAGTTTTGCCTTATTGGTATGTATTATTCTCCTAAAAAAGAGTGAAAAATATCACACTTGGGGGGAGGGGGGGCTTCAACAGCAAGGGAGTAAGAATGATAAGAAGTGGGTGGTGTTTGGGGATTTCAATGGTTTACTTTTCAATTTAAAGAAATGGGGAGGAGGTGATTTTGATTACACAAATGTGAACTTTTTTCCATGAAAGATTTAGACATGTGGGCTGATAAACCTCTATCTTGACCTCTCTTTAGCCCCTAATTGACGCCTTTTTCCATTGCTTTCATGTTTGAGTTAGATGAGAAAGTCTTAAATTAGCTTCCTTTGGTTTAAATTACGCTCATCTAATGGTTTTTCGTATTTTCAGGAGTTTCTGCTGAGAAAACGAGAAGTCTTCTGATGTTGGCAGAAAGGAGGGCCAAGGCGATGAGTTTCAAGTCAAAGAAGAGGTCGGTTGAAACTTCAAGGGAACCCCAGAGATATGGCACGGGTACACCATGTCAGATGGCGCGCCCATGCCATGCCTAAGATTTTAGCGAGCATGACCAGAGATATGACACACGTACCCCGTGCCAGGTGGCACGGCTGTGCCACCGTTCCGCCTTCGCAACTTAATTCTTTCATCCGGAAAGTTTAGAGGCATCTTGTGTTTTTCCTTGAGGAGCACTTTTCTTATAAGATTTCTAGAGTTTTGTTAAGGGAGTTTTTGAATATTTTTGGATTTAATTGCTAGCATTGAAGATTATTCTACTTTTCCTCACACAATTAATTCAAGTTTATTCTCTAAAGTCTCTCTTCTCTCATCTTTATTATTCTAGGTTTTGCATTTATCATGTTTATTGAATTGGGTTTTGTAATTGTTGTTATAAATATGATTCTAAGCTAAATTTCCCAACTTAGCTTTAGATTACTGATTATGTCTAGTTGAATCATGATCTAGCCCCGAACCCTTACTTTGCCTAAGTTATGTTTATGATTTCTGCTATGCACACCATGTGTTCGATGAATTGCTCGAAAGAGCATTCATCCACCTTTATTCGAATTTAGGGGAGCATTGAGAGATGAAATCTTTAACTAGCATGACTTATTAGACAATTAGGATTTTGATATGATAATAATTGAAGTTCGAATTGGGATTTGAGATTGTAGACCTCGTAATACTCTAATTTTTAGTTCCATAAGAGTAGGTGACTATAGTTTTAGGATTAGTCTTCGATCCTTGAGAGAGGGAGGAGATGGACCTAATTGACGATCTATCCACTCATAATGCAGGCTTGGGTTTGTCTGATGAGGCTAGAAATTGATTCACTCGCATAATCATGCTGCTTATTCCAACCTAGTTGTTTTACTATTCTGCTGTCTTATTCAATTCTTTAGTTGTTACCATTCTCTTAGTTTATATCCAAACCTACATATTTGATTTGCCTAGTTGAAAACAAGCTCCCTGTGGATACGACCCGTGCTTGCCGGTTACTAGCTACAGTTACACCGTACAGTTACGGTAATTTTACACAACATGAGCCTATGCCATCATGGCTTCAGTGATTATAGATACATTTGGAGTAATAGGAGTCTGAAGGAGGACCACGTTGAGGAATGTTTAGACATTTTTGTGGGTAATGAAGGTTGGTTAAAGAGAAGGCCACGGGAAGGGTTTAATATATTTTATGGGAGGGTTCTGATCACTATCCTATCCTATTATACACTAACCCTATCTTAAAGGAGAGTGAGGAGGAAGCGGAAAAGTTTATCAAGTTTGAAGCGATTTGGGTGAAGGAGGAGGGTTTTGGGGATGTTCTACTTGAAGTCTGGGATGCTACAGAGGGATGCTACCAATCCTTGTTTGAACGACTTGTTGCATTTGGAGAGAGATTTAAGGAGTGGAGCAATGACAATTTAGGTGTTATTCCAGCCAAAGCCAAGGAGTTGTGTAAATAGTTTCAACAGTTACACAACGAATCCCCTAAAACCAAGAATGTTCAAAGACTTTAGGAAGTTGATGATGAACTCATCAAGATGGAGCACTTGAATGAGTGCTTTTCGTCAGATCGGGTACACCATAGCTCTGTCAGAGAAGGGGATTGTAACGTAACTTTCTCTAATGCATAGGCTAAGCAGCAGGGGAAAAAGAATACAATCAAGTGTTTGCGTGATGATAGTGGCATGGTGTAGTGAGGTTAAACATTGGTCCATGACATTTCTTCTTCTTTAAACCATAACCTAGATTGTGTTGATTTGCTCAGATTAGAGGGGCAAATTAGTGTAGAGATGGGGAGTAGATTCGCTCAAAATTTTGGGAGAGCAAAGGTTGAAGTTTCCTTTAAACATATGGCACCCACTAAGGCCTTGCTCCAAATAGAATGTGCCCACTCTTTTTTCAAAGGTTTTAGGCTGTTGTTGGATCGGAGGTGACATCAATAATGTTTTAGGGGTATTGAATGAAGGTGAAATGTCAGAAAATTTGAAGAAAAATTCTCAAAGCTAAGAGCCTAACTTTTGTAAAGGAGCTGCGCCCTGTAAGCTTTTGGAACGTTGTGTACAAACTAATCTCTAAAGGTTTAGTCAATCGCTTAAAGATGGTCCTTCCTACTCTAATTTATGAGAGACAATATACCTTTATTCCAGGTCGTGTCATCTTGGACAATTTCCATGTAGGATATGAAAGCTTTCATTATATGAAGAAGAAGAGAACATGGAAGAAAGGATGGGTAGCAGTAAAGCTCGACATGAGTAAAGCTTATTACCACATCAAGTAGGGGTTTCGGAAAGGGTGATGGATGTTACGGGTTTTCTGAAGCATGAGTCTAGCTGGTGATGGGGCGTGTTAAGTCCATAACTTTCTCATTTTAAATAAATGATAAGACTTGTGGTTTTGTTAAACCAAGTTAATATCCTCATCAACAGGACCCCTTCTCCCCATATCGCTTTCTATTGTGCTTTGAGGAGTTATCGGTTATGGTTAACAATGCTAGTGTGAGAGTACAGTTGCATGGTATTAAGGTTTGTAGTTTAGCACCAGGTATGACCCACCTATTTTTCACAGATGCCAACTTGGTCTGTTTCTGGGCAGCGGTGAACGAAGTAGATCGAGTGCATGCACAAACTTCTTAAGGCCTATGAGATATGTTGTGCTCAAAAGAGAAATTTTAAATATCTAAGCTAGCTTTTAGTGAAAACTTTTGAGAAGAAGTAAGTGGTTATATCAATTGGGTTTTTAGGCATAGAAGAAATAGGTGTTCAGTAGAAATATCTCAACCTCCTAGTGTGTCTTGGTCACTTTAAAATGGTAGTTTTGACCTCTTAAAGGAAAGGAGCTAAGCTAGAGCTAATGGTGGGAAAACGAAGTTTCTATTGTAAGCCAGTCATGAACTCCTTATTAAGTAGGTCCTTCAATCTATTCTAACCTATAATATAGGGGTTTATAAGCTCCCACAAGCTTTCTGTGATGATTTGAGGAGCTTTTTAGCCTCTTTGAGTGGAATAGTGATGGGGATAGGAGGAGCATTCATTGGGTTGCTTAGTATAGACTGTGCAACCCAAGGTCCCAAGGTGGGCATGGTTTTCATGGCTTAGAAGCCTTTAACCATGCCCTTTTGTCAAAGTCTTGCAGATCCTTAATCCATCAGAATCTATGCTAGCTCTAGCATTGAAGAGGGTATACTTCCTAAGGAGCACCATCCTCGTAAATTTGGGCTCAACCCCAGCATTACTTGGTGTGGTTTTCCTAGTGCTACTTAAAGGCCTAGGTTGGGTTGGGCGAGATAGTAGGGATGTGAAGGTTTGGTGTGATAATTGGCTAAATAGACGTTGGGATAGTATTGTTATGCCACCAGTGGGTGGAAAGAACATGTTTATTCATAAATTGTTTAGGGTAGGGACTACTCTTTCGGATGATATCCTTCTTATGGAGCTCTTTAATAGTGATGTGGTGACGATGATTCACACTACACTTCTTTTTCCTCTACTGCCTATGGATAGGTTACAGTGGTTGTTTAATAAATTTGATGACTATCTAGTACTTTCCGATTATTATGTAGCCAAGAAGGAAGATGAACGAGCAACTTCAACATTTACTAGTTAGGCAATCATTTGGAAAAAAGACATGGAAAATGATGGCGCATCCCAAAATTAAGAATTTTGTATGACAACTTGCGAGTAACATGCTACCCACACAAGTTAGTTTGTCTTCCCTGCATGTTCCTGTTGAGGTCTCCTTTCATATTTGTTAGGGAAGCACCTAGGATTGTGAGCCATGTTTTTACGAGTTGTGAGTGGACAAAATTTGTGTAGGAAGCTCTAGATTTTAGTGTAATTGAGGATGTAGGAGGTTCAAGTGGGCAAGAATGGTTGCATTATATCCTCAGCAATTTTGATAAGAATGCCGTGGGTTTGTGCGCATATGAGTCGTGAAGTATTTAGTGGGGTGGAATGACTTTGCATTCAACCAGAGATGTTTCGATGGGAGTTTTGCAGTAGATGTGGCTGGAAGGATGGTGAATTTCAATGCTGTTTGGAATGGTGAATTGGGGAGGGTGGGCTTAGGCTGTCTGGCTAGGGATGTGTCTGGGAACTTCTTATGGGTGGCGAGCATTGGGTTGCAATTAATGTGGCCACCAGATGTTGCGAAATTAAGGGCAATGTTGCCTGGTTTAGAGAAGGCAATTGAGTTAGGATTGCCAGATGTTATCATTGAACGCGACTCTTAAAGATTGATGTAGGTCATCCAAAATAGTGGATGAAAGATTGAGTGTATCTTTCTTTAGTAGCATTGTTGAGTTCTGGAAGTTTGATAATTTCAAAGGAGCTCTCTTGATCGGTAGATCTGGTAATAGTGGTGGCATAGGATTGCGAGGTGATGTGTCCCATTTTTGGACTCTTTTCATTGACAGGGAGCTCCATCTTGTTGTCCGACGACTGTCTTCTTGAAGATGTGCTCATATCCAGTTGATTAATGAAAATCTATTTGATTCCCAAAAAAAAAAAAAAAAAAAGAATGTGTTCCCCTCGAGTTTCCCTGTGCATTTGATTTGCTCGATGTGCCAGTTCAAGTCGACTTTACATTAATGGAAAAATTGAGAGAGAGAGAGAGAGAGAGAGAGAGAGAGAGAGAGAGGGAGGGTAGAGAAAGGATTTTCAAATTTTCAATATGAAGAATTCACCAGCAACTAGATCCATTTTCCATGTCAAATGAGTAAAGTGAAGCACAACAGTGTGAATGCCAAAACTAAGAGGCATGCTTCCATCAATTATAAAAGCAAGGAATTCTTAAAAAGGATTGAAACTCTTATCATGATGAGAATTGCTAGGAGTTTGAAGAAAGAGCTCTACAACAGAGTCAAGTTAGTTGTAGGCAATGTACCTAATGGCTGGAGGTTTTAACAATTATATTACTGAGTAAAGTGGTTGATGTTGGCATGTTCTCGCTAGATTCATTTGCTAGCCCTAATTTGAATGGTGCTAATGGACTGAAGTATTTTCTTTGTTATTGCAAAATGTCTTGGTCTAGTGTCTCTTTTATTCATCAATGCAAATTAGCTCAAGTGCTTTGATTTCACATTTGTTTTACTAAAGTAAAGTCTCATGCTTAAGTTTTGTAAATAAAGAAAATCTGTTATAGGAGAATTCTAAACTTTTAAATGGCAATAGTAGTTCAATTCTGATAAAATATTAGCTTAAAGATAAAACAACATTTATTTGATTGAATTCATGTGTGATTATTATGACTTATGATATGTTTCTAAAGACAGATTTTATTTTTGTCAAGTTGACATTTTGTACTTTTGGGATTTACCCAAAACTTTGAAAAAGAAAGTGTGAAACAAGCAACACACATCTGCAGCAATAATTCAATGGACGGCTGACGTGAGGACTAATTTGCGAGTTGTGAGCCAAAAGAGGGAGTGACGAAATACCACATCAGCAATCACATACTTAAGATAACGCAACGCGTGAAATGCAGAAAATATGCTTAACCGCCGTTGACTCTAGACGGCTAGAGCCTTTACCAACTCTCTCCTGGGCACCGGTACGTGTGCTTTTTGGTATCAATTATCATCACTTCATCACCAAGCCAACCCCTTTAAATTCCCGAAATCCAATTTTATTCTTCACCAATTCAGTGTCCCTCTTTCTTTCTCCCTTCTCTTTGTAAAACACAGGCAATTAAGCAGCAAAATGCAGCAAGCACTTCCCTACAAGGCATGGCACACAACCACCTTACCAAGAACTTACCCATCAAGCTCGTCGAATCCGACGGTCCTGAAGAGGAGAGAGAATTTGAAGACCATAGTGGATGAGAATACAGTGACAGTGGTTGCCCAAAGTGGGTGCTGCATGACCCATGTTGTCAGGCGTTTGTTATTGGGTCTTGGGGTTAATCCCACCGTCTACGACATTGACGACGAGCAGTACGTCGTCGATGAGCTCCGGAAATTGGGGGTTGAAGGCGGCGGCGGGATGAGTTTTCCGGCGGTGTTTATCGGTGGCCGGTGGTTTGGCGGGTTGGACCGCCTTATTGCCACTCATATTTCCGGCGAGTTGACTCCCCTTCTAAGAGAGGCTGGTGCCTTGTGGCTCTGAAATTTCTACGTCTGTGTGCTTTTTTGTTTTGCATATTTGTTGATTTTTAGAGGTGTATATTTAAACCTTGCACCATTTTTCGCGGGGTTTGTAGCTTATTCTACGCTGGAGAGGTTCCAAATTTATTAATATTGGGAAAATTCAGTTGTTACAGGAAGGGTTGTGACTTTGAGTCGAAAATAAAGGGTGACATTCTAATTTGAGCACTGCAAATTACTGCAAGTGATTGACATGTGGATCAAATCAGTGATGCAGCTGTTTATCTCTCTCTGCCTCCCCCCCCCCCCCAAAAAAAAAAAACCGAACTCAAATTGGTCTTTCACAAGCTCAATTGACTAAAAACCGCTAATCAATTTCGGTTTCATTTTCTTGGCTAACTTACTAGACAACCCAACAACAAATTAACATGAATATGACCCAGAATCGAGCCAAGCCTAACCTGACCATAATATTCAATGATCCTATTCTGCCTTCAGGATTGAAGGACAATGTGAAATAATGATGAAGATGCAAGGTCAACTCAGGCCATGGTTAACCTGACTCCTTGCTAGTCACAGGGTGGTCTCGCTGGATGTCGGCTTGGAAATGACACTGACGTTTCATGTTGCTTGATGGAAGAAGGAAGCTAGTGTGGTCTGAGTAGCATGAAATACAGAGCAAGGACTAGAATCTAGCTTGCTGCTGCCTAAAATCTAGAGCAGGGACTAGAATCTAGCTTACAAACATGACTGGTCAAACATGATCTTCGACAACTATAAAACCTGAGTTGTCCAATTTTGGTGATTTACCCTTGATCTTTTGGTCTCTTGGCCTTCTATATCATAACTAATTGTGAAACTGACTAATTCTCCAAAATTGCGTTCGCCCACTTGTCTGGTTTGGTAGGGCAACTGATTATCACATCACTGCTCCTTCCGTGTACTGCAATGTCAGAGAGTGGAAGATCAAACTTACGTACTAAGTGAAATAATGCAATTTTATGGCAAGTTAGTGATTCATGTAGAACCAAAGGTGGAGCTAGAATATCTTGAGTCGGACAAGTCAGACCTCATGAAGTTAAAACATTGGAAAGAAGATAAAATGCAATAGAAGTGTATAGTTAAAACTTTCGAATGTGATCAAATTCGGCCATGGAGGTCAAATCAAAAGAGATTAGACAAGAATTAAATTATATATTACCACAGCATTCTCCTACATATACATATGGACAGAAGAACACACATTAGTCACAGCTAGCGAAACTGAAGCATTGACAGGAAGGCCAGGGTCCAACTGCGAGTTGCTGTGAATTAATTGTTTATGGCATGCTAAGCTGGTACTTTGCTAGGTGATTCTATTGTGTCTAGATCAATACCTCTGCAAGCTTTAAGTTTGTGTAATTAAGCCTGTGAAGTAATGACGAATGTTGCTGTAGGAAGAAATAGGACTAACCTGGATGTGGAAGTATATTGTCGGTAATAGTCCACGCTTATAAGAATACCAATCCACGTTAATAAGAATACCAAGCGGCTACTAGAGTCGCTTTAAGTTTTCACGTCCTAAACCCGAGAACTCAATATATGGTAGTTCAGTCATGAGAAAGAAATAGGAGAATATGGGAGATATAATATTCACCTCATAGCGTCAACTCTTAGGCTAACCCCTTTAAACTCCTTTATATAGCTTAGGGGTTAGTTAGGGTTGTCGCCCTAGGCGACTTAAGTGGCCGTTGGGTCTAAACCTATTAGGCTCGATTAACAGCTCCCACTCGGTCACTTAGGCCGTAAAACACGTATTCTCCATATATCACAACTCCTCACGCTTCATACCAGGAATAGGACGTGCGACCAAAAATAACAAGTAGTGTTATATTAAATTACTATCCAACTAACATAACACTTTCATGAAATACGATACCCCAAAAATATCCCAAGGCATCACCAGTGGCATCTCTAGTCGCTTATGTCTAGTATATCATATGATTATATTCTCAACATAATCGCCCGGGCTGATTTGGTGATGGTGGATAGATTTTTCCTTAAACACTCATGAAATCTCATCTTAACTTAACTGCTTTCCCAGCGTGTTCTCGCTGAGCCAAATACAGCGTGGTTCTTGAGAATCACATTAAAGTAGCATCATTAAGCTTCAACTTAATATCATAGCTTGAAGTCAAAGGGTCATCGTCCATAAGGTCACACAGTGACAAGTAATAGGGAATTCAATTGTCTTCCCACATATGGGTCGTCTTATAAGCACACACAGTATGAGATATGTGTCATAGCATAGCTCCCACTTAACTGGGTTCATCACTCTTTATGCCATGCGAATCGTCAGTCTAGATTTTCACCAAAAAATCTAACCTGAGCCACTAGATCAATATACTGAATGTTGATCTTGACACTCAAGATTCGGCTTTTAAGGCTTCAATATGAAAACTTATTTCATACTCGACTCCCTCGAGTCTCATCTTAGTCTCACTAAGGCGATTATATTCATTCTACTCATACACTTCTAGTGTGAGTAATCAATATTACACACCTAGTACCAATATGATTCAATCTCGTCCTACCCGCTACTCAAGCGTCAAGGCGATTGCCTATGTGACTAGGCCAATCAAAAGCACGTGACATTTCAATATGCCTAACGTGCAACAATAAGTTTTGAACATTTTTCCCATTTACAAAAGAAACATGTCCATCACGTAACAGGACACGTCTAAATAGCAAACTTCATGAATTCCAAGACTTAACCAATGAGCTTTGAACGTATCACTAGGAATGGGTTTATTCAAGGGAACATATCACCTTGTTAGTGTACATATATATATCATATGGCAATGCTTTTGTCACTATAGTACAAGACACACAATCTACTTCCATAGTTGACATTGTTGTGCAACTTTGCTTCTTGTCGCATCATGACATGACTCTCCCACTCGGGGTGAAGACATGTCCTGGGGTTGACAGATCAGTATTTGAGCATACTCTGAAGTTCAAGTCTCCTCCTTGACAGCAAAAGACTGAGTTATCAATACTACGAAGGTAGTGCTTGATTCTCTTGACGGCTTGCTAATCAGGAAGTCTTAGGTTACTTTGATAACGACTTTATCAAACTAACCGCAATGCAATGTCAGGTCATGTACATAACATGGCTTACACTAAGCTTACTATGATACTAGGGTTAAGGACATTGTTCATTATCTCTATTTTGTCATCTATTTTAGAGCATTGAGCAAGACTCAAGGTTGAACCCTTCTCAACTGGAGTATCTATGGGTTAGGAATTTTGAATCCAAAATCGTTCCAAGGCATTTTGATGCACGCTTCTTGGAACGGCTTTGGATTATTTCCACTCCCAGGACATACCTGGTTTCACCTATGTCCTTCGTCGCAAAGACATGGAATGGCTACCTCTTAGTAGCTTTAATCGTCTCCAAGTTGTTACTAGTTAACGGTATATCATCAATGTGAGGAACACAATCCCCATGTTCATCTTTCGACATACACAATGGCCTTCTGAAACCATAGATAAGCCAAGATGGCTTTATGGAATCTAGGGTACTAAGAACCGAAAGATTGCTTAAGATCACATATGGACCTTTTAGGATGACACACATTGTCCTCTTATCCCTTTGATACAAAATCAATGGGTTAGTCCATATAAATCTCCTCCTCAAGATCGCTATCAAGAAAAGCAATTTTTACGCCCATTTCGAACTACTCAAAGTCCAAATGGGCAACCATGGCTAGGAATATTCAGGCCTGAACTTATCAATTGAACTATCCACCCGGTGTTTTATCTTGAAGACTTACATCGAGGTGGAGTTCCAAGGAGTTTCTAAATCTTGTCAGTGAGTCCATCTCATCCTTCATGGCATCCAGTCACTCTTTGTAATTTGGTGAACCAACCGCCTCTTGATAAGAGCTAGATCCCTTAACTCCCAAGGGAGTGCATGGGAGTATTTCCTCTTCGATGTAGAAAAATCGTTGAAGAATTCTTCGATGCTAACTCCTTCGGATTCTGGGACCTTCATTATTTGTCTGCCGAGGTGAGAAATCCCTCCCCCTTTCTCTAAGAGGTATGGGACAAGGAGTTCCTCCCCCTTTCTCTAAGAGGTATAGAACCCTGAGTATGGAGAGAAAGTTACTCCCACTATCCATTTGAACTGGGATCCTAAACATGTGGACTTACTGCATGTTCAGGAATGACTCTCCTTAACATTTGGAGATTGAGGACGAATCTCATTATCCTTAACAGACAAATATTCACCATTCCTATCAAATAAGAAAGGTGTACCACCCTTAGTGACTTAGTGAGAATTCAAATCCTCCCCCTCACCAAGAGGTGGTTGAAGATCTTGTTGTAACGCATACAAATTAAGGTCCTTTTAAATTTCACCAAATGCTAAGAAACGCATCCTTAAGGAAACCGACATTGCGGGAATTTGATTCACAAAAGAAAATATTCATGATCTCAATTGGTTCGAAGAATTCTAATATTCTGTCCCAATTGAGTCATATTACCGCTATAGGGTATATGACCACATTAAGTACCTAATAGCGGTGAGATAGGAGGTACACATACTTATATCATGAATATATAGCTCCATGATATGCTTTCATATTCATGGACGCAGATGTCTAGAGTGAATGAACGCTAAGAAATTCGATGTCCTCGAAACCTTACAAAAAGATTCCCTAGTGCTTCACTAGCTAGGCATAACTCACATTCTGCAACTTAAGCCCAGTGAGTTGGTCTTAAAAGACCATCTTTAATTAGTTTGTTAAATCTATATTGACCCTCATGGTCCAAACGAGCATGTGTAAAACAGATTCAAAAATAGGACAAGGATGGAAGATGTTCTATTTCGTCCAAAAACATTGAAAACGCCTTTCAATGTAATATGGCCAAACAGATCACCATGTCATATGATATCTACGACATCCAGATGAAGATTAAAAAGAAAACTAATCTTAGAAACAGAAGTCACAAGGAAACATCGCACCCCAGGTGCACAGAGAGCATCATGCAAAGACAACGTAGTCCCTTCAAGGAGCTTCAAATGATTTGTCCTTAATTCAAGGACAATTTTTTCACTGTCGTTACCTGAAACGACAATTTGTGAATCCACCAGGTAGTAGTGAAAGTTCATAAAAATCAACTCAATCCTAAACTATGTGCTTGATTGCTCCCGTATCTACAATCCACTAAGGATCATAGTTAGCAACAAATGTTTGAGAGCACACATATTATTCAGAAGTAACCGTAGAAGGAGGTACCTTAATCGATTTAGTACAATCCCAAGCATAAGATTCCTAATTTCGACAGTCATAGCACTCACACGTGCTATATGCTTCTCTTTATTTCCTTAGCCTTTTTCCCTTTCGCAATACCAATCTTAGGTCCAAAACCTTATGAGGGAATGGATCCGGACAAACCTGATGCTAAGCTAACCCCACGCGCACTTAACAGTGGGGTGACTTTTAATTCCCCCACTAGATCGACATAGATGCAATACGACAAAGTACAACATCTTGATCGAACTATTCTCGAACCACTTCTGGTATGCTTTTAAGGTTTCTAAATACTGTTCACTAACAGCACCATCTGTGCCATCCTATGAGACGTAGAACCTAATGAGTGTCCTAACATTCCTCGTTCATGCAGAAGAAATTGAATCTCCCGACATTATATATCATAGTAAGTGCTATCAAGTTCTTTATTGGTAAACAAATTACCAACTATATTTTAATTGCCATATCTACAAGTATATATTTTATAAAGTGGACATTAGGCAGATTTTCGATAAATAAATCACCAAAAAGTCCATTATCCATGTTGCATGATTGAAAATATTGGTAAGCTTATAATCATCTCATACAAGCATGAATTAGAAGTTTTATAATTTATTTATCACAATTTTCCATAAAACAAAATTTATGAAAAATATTATGTTTAAATAAATTAACGTTTCAGATATATCACAAAGATATCCAACTTTATGTAAACCAAATTTACATAAAGTTATCTCATTATATATGACTTCTAATATGTCATTTAGAACTCTATCAAACAAAAAATTCAGATTATTATATAAAATACATTTACATAATAAAATGAACCTATATTGCGAAACATATTCGAATAATAATATGTTACAAAAGAAATTCATAAAAGGCCCAAATAGCATTATATGAAACACATTTATATAATTATATATATAACATGAAACTTATTCAAGTGTTACTCGTAAATTATAAAACACATTTATAACATTACGAATTTAAATTTTATGAAGCCAATTCATAAAATACCGCTAAATTACATAATTAGCAAGGAATATGAAATAAATCCATATTCATTAATTTGGGCAAGAAGAAAAATTTAGCGGTAATGTAATATGTTGGGTCTTCAAGAAGATGCCCTTCTTCAGGATCCAACTTGTAGTTGAAAGGTAAAAGAGTGGTAGTAGTCTTAGAGTAGTTGAGTTTGCTATCTTTAAGGAGCTCAGTGGTGAATTTTTTTGGAGACAAAATGTTGCCTTCAGGAATGTACCTTTCTTCAAGTCCAAGGAAATAATGCAAATTTTCAAGATCTTTAATGCCAAAGATCTTATGTAAATGTTGTTTGACAGCATCAATTTCAGCTTGTTTTGATCCTATAATCATGATATCATCCACACACACAGCTATGATGGTAATATCAGTGGAAGACTTATTAATGAATAAGGAGTAGTCATTCTTGGATTGTTGATCGCCCAAGGAGACTAATGTGTGACTATGCTTGCGAAACCATTGTCTACTTACTTGTTTCAAACCATGTAAGGACTTTCTCAATCTACGGACTTTGTTAGCAGGATTAGGGATCCCTTTAGGAACCTGCATGTAGACTTCTTCATCAAGGTCTCCATGAAGAAATGTATTATTGATATCTAGTTGATATAAAGACCACCCTTTGTAGGCAACTAGGGCAATTATTGTTCTGATTGTGGCCATTTTAACCACTGGAGAAAAAACTTCTCAATAATCAATCCCATATTATTGAGTAAATCCTCTAATAACCATTCTAGCTTTAAACCCTTCTAAGGTACCATCTGACTTCAATTTGACTTTATAAACCCATTTGATGCATATAGTTTTCTTTCTAAGAGGGAGATCCACAAACTCCCATGTGTTATTGATCATCAAAGCCTCTATCTCTTTGTTTATGGCCTGTACCCATTGTAGATCGCAGCCTCTTTATAAGATTTAGGCTCTTTGTGTTAAGGTAGGACAAATACCAAGGCATGATGCTCATTTGGCAAGCTATGACAATGAACTAATCCATGAAAATAGTCTCGCAAGTACTAAGGAGGTTAATGACTTCTTATCGTTCTTCTGAGAGGTCGCACTTCTAGAATTAGATTGCAGTTGGCTGCTCAGTATTCGTAGAAGAAATATTGCTTTGGTTATGAGGAGAAGTAGAGACCTCAGTGATACTTCTTGCATGAGAAGATGAGGAATGATCAGGAGTTGTATGTGATACAGAGGTATATTCAGTGTGATGAGTTGAAGACTTTGAGGAACTTGAAAAGTAATTAAGATTTGGTTCTTGAGATAATGTGGCATCTGGGACAAAAGTTGTGATGTTTGGAATGGAAAATTCTGATTATTGTTGAATGTAATCATATGGCAATAAAGCTTCATAGAATTTTACATCTCTGGATGTAAAGATCTTCTTGGTCTCAAGGTTCAAAAATTTATAGGCCTTTTGACCAAATGGATAGCCAATAAACACGTGAGGTTGAGCTCTTGGTTGAAACTTGTTTCTATTTCTTTTGAGTGTTGAAGCATAACATAAGCAACCAAATGCCTTAAGATGGGCATAAGCTGGCTTGGCCCTATGAAGAAACTTAAAGGGTGTTTTATTATCTAAAACTACAGTTGGCATCCTATTTATCAAGTAAATAACTGTGAGAATAGCCTCTCCCTAGTATTTATTAGGGAAATTAGCCTAACACATTAATGCTCTAGCAACTTGTAACAAATGTTGATGTTTCTCTCTACTACCCATTTTGCTGGGGAGTATCCCCATAAGAAGTTTGATGTAAAATGCCTTTCTATCTACAAAACTCCAATTTTGATCTTTCTTTAAACTCTAGATAATTGTCACTTCTGATAACCTTAACTGTAGCTCCAAATTGCCTTTCAGCAAAGAAAATAAAGTCTTTTATCAAAGGAAAGGAATTACTTTGTGAGCTATAAGATGAACCCAAGTTGCTCTTGAGTAATCATCAACAATAATAATAAAGAAGCTCGCTCCATCAAGATGCTGACAAGGATAAGGACCCCAAATATTTACATATAACAATTCAAAATACACTTTGGCTCTGGAAGTACTTGGAAGAAAATGATTCCTGTGCAATTTAGCCAAAGGCTAAATCTGACCAACACCATGTGACCTGGTGTTATTACATGAAATAAAGTCTATAAACCTCAATTGTTCAAATGGTAAATGCCCTAAACGGAAATGCCAAACCTCTGAATTAGAAAAACAGGCATTTGGCATTGTAATATAACTGGCATAGTAATATAACAAAGTGCTTGTACAATTCTTACATTATGTAGTAAGGACAGATTTGGAGTAATGCCGTCACTGGCACCACTATCAATGATCCATGTTTTATTAGCAAAAGAAGTGAACAAATAATATCTTTTACCTACCAAAAAACTTGTTGGACCTATACCATTTCCACTGGCCATATCTGTTGAATGTTTGTTGAGTAGCTACATCAAGTGATTATATTGTTCTTATGTCAAAACTGCTACTGAAGAAGAAGTTTGTGCAGGTGCCTCTTCAGTAGAATTAGAGCTAGATGAATCACTATGAGTTGCTGCAGCCACTTTCCTTCCATTGTAGAACTTGTGTCCTGATGGGTAGCCATGCAGCTTGTAACATTTTTGCATAATATTTTACAATGGTCACAAAAAAATTTCCTCCTTTCTTGACCAAAAGACTCAGACACAACCTTGGAGTAACCAAAATTATAACCAGTGGCACTCTGTCCAGAATTAAAACTAGCATTTGGATTATTGTTGAATCTATTCTTTTTCTGATTAGAAGATTGGGAATGATAGGACATCTCTTGAGCAGCCAATGTTGTGTATTCAGCATTACATGGATCACTGGCATTAAAAGCATCAACATTACCATTTATGTGAGACATGGCAGATAAGGATCGTTGTTTCTCTTCTTGTATGATAAGTTGATAAACCTGATCTATGCTAGGTAATGGCTTCATCATTAAAATATTTCCTTGTATTATCTTATAATCATCATTGAGCCCAACCAAGAGTTACATCAGCGACTAGTCATGGATCATTTTATTGGCAGCAATCAGGCTAGCACAAGTGATTGCACAACTATAATGTGGAATGGTGATCATACTATTATAATCATCCCACATTTTCTTGATTTGTGTAAAGTAATCAGCAATAGATAAATTGCTTTGAGAAACTGTGCACAAATCTCTTAGAACCCTAAAGATTTTGCTTTCATCAGCTTCCCTAAACTCTTGCTCCAATTGCAACCAAACATCTCTGGCTATGGCAGAAAACATAATGCACTATCCTATGTCTTTGACAACAGCATTGATTGGCCAAGAAATCACCATCTTATTACACCTATCCCACTGATCAGCCAAAGAAGCCATGGGAGAAGTAGGTGCCAGCTTAGTAGAAGTTCTTAAGGCAAACCCTAACTTGTTTATAGAGATCAATGCAATTTCCATGACCTTTCTCCAATGGCCCTAATTCTCTCCATTCAACAATTCACTCACCAAAATGTTGCTCGGATTATCATATGGATGCAAAAAAAAGAACATGAGAGGGATTATTAACATCCACATTTACATTGTTCATGCTCTGAACATTCTGAACATTCTCAACAATCGGAGTTACGGACATTATCACTAATTTCGAAAGTTCACAGCAGAAGAAGAAGAATTATCAAAGTGAATTCACCCGAGAATTGAAAACTAAATCAAGATCCTTAGCTTTGATACCATGTTGTTCAACCAGATCTTGCAGAAAATAAGAGAGAGAAAGGAAAGAATGTATATACTGTATTATTTGAATTCAAGAGAGAGAGATGATACAAGCAATGACCACTTATATATTGCTAGGCTTTAAGCTTGGTTAATACAAGTTAATTACGGGTAACTAACTGTGTATACCTCAGCTATACGTGGCGCCAAACTCTGTTATGAGCTTAACAATCTGTTGCACCTCATCATCAACCTTGGCATCTCATTTACATCACAAAAAAAGGATATAGTTAAATAAGACAAATTGTAATTTTTATGAATTATTTGATTTCTAAAATTTTTGAAATTAATTCAAAACATAGACCCTTTAAGTTGTTATTTTACAGATACAATTTTTTTAATTTACTTTAATATAAAAATAATATTTTAGAGTTGTTCTTGTTGCATTATGTTGTCTTTACTATCAATTATTTGCACTTTAAACATAAAATGCCACTACTAATATCGTTTTATCTTAAAAAGTTTTATTTTTTTGGTAGAAATATATCTTAAAAAGGTTAAAATTTAGTACATGTAACTCAACCAAAAAAAAAAAGTGCAACACAATAAGGGCAAAACCAATGGTGAGCCATTTTTTGGCTCACCAGTCGGGTCCTACCACTGCCACATCAGCCATCTTTCCAATTTTTTTCTCACAATCCTCACTCTCTGCAATGACAGGCTCACTACTTTTTCTGACCAAATAAAATAGCACATCTGGACTCACACTATAATACATAATTTTATTTTTAAAATTAAAAAAATAATCTAAAACTAATTTAAAATATTTAAAAAAATGATTAAACAATTAAAAAAAAAAATTGGCCCATGCGAGGCTGCTCAAGGCAGCAAGCCTACTCGCGAGGTATGTTTGATGAGCTAACCAGTGCACTGTCTTCAGCTGGCAACCTCCTTCCTCATCTCTTTCTCTCCTCCGCGAGGAGGACGCTGCAACTGCTCTAAACTTGACTACTTAGACCTTGCTATTATACAGTCCGATCGCTCCCGTCAAATCCGGTATCATTGCCCACAGTGCGTCTATTAAATCAGACTTGTCGGATTAATATCCTCTACGTATTTGAGGGCGCGTGTGTGCAAACCAGAACATTCAAGAAATTGGCCTAGACTTTCCTTGTACCAGTCAATGCCCAAGGTCAAAAGCCGCTTCATCAACGAACTTGGCGGTGAGGGCTGCAATCTGCCCACATCCAATAAAAATTTGGATGCGCTCAAGCAGAAAAAAAGCGAATAAATGGATGAAAATTTATCATGCCCGTTAGATCGACTAAATATTTAGAGGTTTCAGATGGTAGTAATTCCACCTTTGGCTGTTTTAGACAAGAATAATATAATCTTTAAATTGGTATATGGTGTTTCAATTTCTGGGAGTGCTTATGTTCAATATATCACTGTCAAGTCGAAGACTGTGACTTGCCAATTTAAGGGCATATTAACTTATTTTCACATAGTGATTGTACATTTTCTTTTGATTATTTTGACACTACTATTCAGGTGTAATAAATAAGCAACAACATTATTGCTTTTAGAATTTTGGGGTATTTGTTTTGTTTATATTACCATTGAGTTATAGTCACTTTTATTCACCAATTTAAAAGGTAATCATTTATTTTGCATAGGCCTTTTCCAATGTCATTGTTCACATGCGATAAATAAAATAGTATACACTCCAATTGGCTAGTCAAAGTTTTGTTGACCAAAACTGGTGTATTGAAAATGAATACTCTTGAAGGTCGACTTGTTAAACACTAATTTTAAAGGTCGAATTATTCCCATTCAAACCTAAAGGTGGAATTATTGGCATTTAAAATCATAATATTTTTATACATAATACTTGGTACATTAATTAATATGGGTTAGATATGATCAAGATATGATCCACATGGATATAAGCAGATTAGGTATAGGTTATTATCAAATATCATTGTGGTTGTGATACCCCTGAAAAAAATTACTTGAAAAATTCTTAGCATTAGGAAATTCTTTGAAATTACTCTTTGGAATAATTCCTTTTTATTTTTCCTAATGTGATACTGTGAAATTGTTCGTGCCATATCCGCACCCAATAGTTAGAGCAGGCAATAGACAGGTAAAGTAAAAAGGGAGTGTAGAGTTAAGTCATACACCGTTCTAAGAAAAATATAATATATTTCTAATGTCGGTCTAGTCATATAAGTCCGAGCATAACTGGGTCAGGATTTGGCACCCTTCTCCTTATTAACTAAGCAAGAAAAAAAATAATAAAAATGTTGGAGAAAATCGCCCTAGCCGGCCTCCTATAGCAGGGGGGAAAAAACGTCTCTCCTCTTTTTAAACCATATCACTTATTTACTCATCTCTCCTAAAACCCTAGTCAAGCCCCCAAAAAAAAAAAAAGGGATTGTCCCACCTCCACCCTTTACAACACACAACTGCCCTCCTCTTCCCTCATATAAGGATTAAACTCTTCTTCTTCTTTCCCTTGAAGGATTAAACATTCATCGGTAAGTGAAACGAACTCATCTCCTTTGTTTTGTTTCATTATAGCAAAAGGAAAAGACTTTATTCTCAATCAATTTCAATTTGTTTTGTAATTCCATATCCTTATCTCTAGAGTTCTAACGTTATGTGATTTGGGATCAATATAGGGGAGAAGAAATGAAGCGAGCATTTTTTTTGAAGGAAAAAGCCCCCGGTTTAGCAAGGTAACCAGATTGCCAAATTTCTCCTCTTTAAAGATCTAGATTCTTAGGGAAGTTTGAGAATTTTTGCTATAGGACCCTTCTTCTATGAACCAGGACTCAAAAATTTAAATGTTGGGGTTCGATTAATAGAAGTGATCTTTAAAATCAATTGGAAACCGGTGCTATAGTGTGCTAGAATTCGTCCTGAAAATTTATTCAACTTACATAAATTACTGGGAATAGTTGAAAGGGTATCTTACTATGAATTTTGGATATGTTGAATATGAGCATGTCTAGTTATACCAGAATTTTGAATCAATAAATTTGGAGTTGTATGGAGGAACATACAGTATTATTTCACCTTAAAGTGATGCCTGGAGGTTTTGCTAGTTTTGGTAGAGTTAGGCAAGGAATTTCACTAAAATTATAAGATTAACAATTTTAGAGGAGACCTTGAGGAGTCTAGATTGGGATCTTTTGATCCAATTGGGTGTGTGTACGATTTTCTATGGAATTTTAAAGTCAATACTATATTTTATTTTGTAACTTAAATAGGATGGTCGAATAGTCATGTAAGTTTTATGTTGGCGCAAGCAAGCATAGGGTGAAATTGGATTTAAGAATGTTTGGAAAGGGGTTGAAACGAACCCTATAAAGGGGCTAGGGAGTTACCCTTCTAGATTAATTCACCAATATAAGTTATTCTTATTTTACGTTGAGCTCGAGACAGAAAGGAACAAGTTAAGAAAGTAACGTACCTCCAACATCTCATTAGGGCTGACGTTACTTTGCTTGCGAACCTGCAATCAATTAATGGTTGTGGTTTGTCCTAACCCTGTCACTGGTTGTTTTAGTGCTTGAGCTAAGTTGTTTTCCTACAAAGCCTTGTATGACGTAAACTTTCGTAGTACTTTTACTGGTTGAAAACATAGTTGGTTTTTCAGAAAATGCTTCTTTTAAGAATGCATTGTATGTGGTGAATGACATATTTAGTTACAATTTCAATTGGGCAGTAGCCCTACACCTAGTTCAAGTCTCCTATCTTCTTGTATGAATCGCGTGACCTCTCCTGTATACGGCTAGTCACAATAAAGCAACTTGTAAAGATGGCCCATTGTTTAGTCCTGTGGGCGAGTAACCACCCAAATTCCTAAATCATCTGATGTTTGTCATTCAAAATCTATTTTTGTTTAGAAAACAATGAGTACTTTTCTTGTAATTGTATTAGTTGGAGTCCAAGGAAATTTCTGTCTCTATGTAGCTTTTCACCGAAAGTGCAAGAGTTTAATCTGTGTTGGTGTTGGTTTTGTTCTTGTGTCTGCTACCAATTCTCTAGTCTACCAACTTTTTAAGGGTATCCTTACTATAGTACTATTTCTTTTAAATTTTGTGTTATCATGTAATTGTTCTAGGAACAACAAACTCACTATGAAACTCGGTTGCTTTCAGGTAAGAAGTCTGCCAAGGAATGGGAAGCAATATAGTGGCTATGTGCTCTTATGAGTAGCATTAGTGATGCATTCAATATTTAAATAATTATTCTTGTCTTTAAATTTTTATGTGTTTTTCTTTGGGCTGTCAGTTGCTAGAGTTCTTTTATGGTTGTTTAGGCCAACTAAGGCAAAATTTGACTAAGAGAATATGTCATGCATTTTTTCAAAAAAAAAAATCACCATTCCTGGGTTTGATCAGAAAAACTTAAACCTACCTGAGTCTTGTGTCTTCTAGTGAGACACAGTGGTAACATCCCCAAGCATTAAAATCTCGACAGTTTTCCCTAAAAGGCATACTCTCCTTTTTGGTTTATTAAGAATTTTTTGGGTATTACGAAGGCCCACTGAAGAGATTTCCCCACTTGTGTAAAAGGGCCTTACAACATGAAACCCTTGTAGATTTAGGACATATTTGGCAAAAATAATTGTTTAGGTAGCGAATATTTATTTAGGTACTAGATTATTGTTCTAATTCAACTATTAGTAAATATCTATTTCAATGAACCATTGAAGAAAATGTGTATGGTAAATTTAGTTATTGGGTTAGTTCACTTGTATAAATTGACATAAAAGGATCGTATATCTATATAATCTATATAACTATATATAAAATCGAGTGATTCTATAAGTTTTTTCCAAGTGTCATACCATTATTGGTTATGATATTAACTACTATTTTAATTAATTTTGTTTCTCTTAGCATGCATACAATTTTTTTTATTCATTTTATAATCTACAAAACCTTCTATCTTCTCTTTAATCAATTACTTAGAAATATCATTGATAAACATTTACTTGCAAAAATACCACATGCGTAAACTAAAAAAAAATATATATATAAAGATTCGTTAACTGATAAAATAAATATGAACAATTAAAAAGATTGTTGATTAAATATTATGATTCTAAACATTAGCATATTGATTTATCCAATCCTTTCATCGCAAGGGAGAATAGTTCTAGTCATACATCATATCATATCATATATATATATATATATATATATATATTAAAAGTTGGATTGAACTCATGCATGAGTGACACGTAAGCTTACCATGTAGGATGCCACATAAGAGAGAATAGTCATGTGAGATACTTTAATGTAATATAGGATGCTATATGAGATTTAAAATAAAAAGAAAAGGTTATGTAGGATATATGTAAATTTAATACAATAGTAATTTTATTTAATAAGGTAACTTTTCACATACCTTTCTATTATTTAATAATAAAAGTTAATCATAAAATATATATGATTTAATGATGCAAATACAACAAAAATGTCAGTTGGATATTAATTAAGAATAAAAAGTTATGTTATTAGTAGAGAAAAAATTAAAAAAACACTCGCTTTATTTTTGCATCAACAAAATAATATAATACATCAATTTATTTTTTGTCTTTTTTATAAAATAAATCTATCCTCTTAATAATATTTTAAAAAATTATTTAACTTATACCCTTACAATGTAAGGATATAACCCTAGTTACAGTTATTTTTTATTGATTATTAGTACCTTAGAAGCTTAGATAGAAAACTCTCTAATGACATTATTCAATTTTAATTGTAAGTTTTTTCTTTTTTTTAATCACCAGTCCTGTAAATTATATGGATGAATTGGATCTCTTTTATCAGAAACATAATGTTTCCTTCTTTAATATCGGATCCTAGCTACTTATCAATTTCTTAAACTACGTTAATAATATATGAGAGTGTACAAATGGATCGTAAATAAATACCATCAGTCCATTTTGGAGTATATACATTAAACCTTCGACAAACATTAATTTAAAAAGACGCCCATGTGTAGCACGTGTTTACGACTAGTTTGTCAATGAAAAATTCATGATGATACCCGATTTTTTCGGATCGGATAATTTTTTGCCAGCTCTACTTGCATGTTGATGAATATACTTTTTTTGCATATAGATATCATATATTGATAAATATGTCTTTCTCAATAAATTATAATTATATCAGCATACTAAAAATCTAATAGATGTTGAACATATTAAATATGTTAGTAAATAAAATAGGATCAAGTTTTCCAAAGGAAAGGAGAGAATTGAGACATCAAAAACAAGATTGATGAATTTGGAGAAAAAAAATTTTTTTTTTTTTTAATCATCAGTCCTGCAAATTATATGGATGAATTTGATCTTTCTTATCAGAAACATATGTTTCCTTCTTGAATATCTGATCCTAGCTACTTATATCAATTTTTAAAAGTACACTAATAATAGATGAGAGTGTACAAATGGATTGTAAATAAATGTGATCAGTTTGTTTTAATTTGGAGTATATACATTAAACTTTAGACAAACATTAATTTTAAAAGATGCTCATGTGTAGCACATGTTTAAGACTAGTATAATGTAAAACTGAATGTGTTCTTGGGTGAGTGACATTTGGCATAATATGATTGGTTAAGTAGTTTTTTTTTTCTTTTTCCTTTGGAGTTGTATACTTAATGCAATAATTCACAACATGCTGATGTCAAGATGGTCTTGTAAAGCCATGGAATGCGAAAAAATATACTATGATCTTTGAAATAACTCCATCAATTTTAATTAAAGTTAAGTACACTATGACCTTTGAAATGCATCCATAAATTTTAATTAAATTCAATGTTCATAAAGTGATGCTTGCTAACTAAAGTGATGTTACAAATTTCCCAATGTATGATTTTTTTCTCTGTCCAACAAATACAACAAAGGTTAATATATTTTAGTCACGTATCATAAATATATAATAAAGTTTCATATTAATGTTCCTAACTAAACTGATGCTTGGTCAAAATGATCTTATGAAGCCATAAAATGCTAAAAAGATTTAGTATACCATGACCTTTGAAATACATCCATCAATTTTAAGTACATTTAAATATATTTTACTGTTCCTAACTAAAATGATGCTGCAAATTCTTAATGTTTAATTTATCTTTATCTTACAAATAAATCAAAGTTTAATATATTATAATAATATACCATTAATATGAATAAAGTTTCATTTTAATGTTCCTAACTAAAGTGATGCTGCCTAACTAAAGTGCTACTGCAAATTCCTAACTTCTAATTTATCCGTATCTAACAAATACATCAAAGTTTAATGTATTGTAATAACATAATTATTGTTTGAATAAACAAAATAAAACTTGTGGAAATTAATTAATTATTTTAAGTATATGTAATTGATCATGGGGCACAATTAATTAATTATTATTTTACCAAACTATATTATTATATTTATCCATCCCAAAATTTAATAGATGCATAGTCCAAATAGCAGAAACTCAATACTATGACATAAACAGAAAAACTGTACTATCATTCATGGAATAATACTATTAGAATTAAAATACATATTCATATGGTCCATAGAACTCCCAATATGCGCTACTATTTGCAAGATTTAGGTATTGGTCCCCTGTCTCCTTTTTAATCTCATTCTTTATTCATTTTTGAACTCTTAAAAAAAACATTTTGCATGGACTGACTAATACCTTTACTAATGAGGTGAGACTATTTTCTTTCTAGCAAACACATGAAAGTTTAAAATATTTGGATGAGGTGTAATATTAACTTTAATACATTTGAGTGTTTCTAACCTTAACATTAAACTATAAGATTGAAAATACCAATATTGTCTTACTAAATAGATAACAACAATAACAACAATAATAATACCAGATAAAATAAAAACAATATTTTCTATATAAAGAAATTATTCACAATAAATTTTTTATAAACAAAAAATTTGATAGTGAAAGTCTAACTAAATTATTTAACTCAATACGTAAAAGTGTATAAAATAACAAATTCAAAATATTTAAGCTCTAAAAAGGTATTAAAAATGAGTATAAAAAATAATAAACCATTGCAATACATATGTAATACATAATCTATAATTACATCTCAAATATTAATGTTAATAAAAACTAATTAGCTAATAATTTAAAATTTCAAATGCAGTGTTACACATGCCTGTGCGAAGCATGGGACATAAACTAGTACAGATGATTTCTAAAGATGAATTTTCAAAAGTGTACTTTTTAACTAAAAAGTATGACACTACTTTTGAAGGCTACTTAAAATGTTAGTCCAAATACTAACTTACTAAATACTATTATTTGATTGATTAGTATATTAATTTGGTCAGAACGTAAAATATTACTCCAAACGTTATCGTTGAGTACATTCTTTTGGGAGGTTGTAGGCTATGGCAAACTCATTAGCTATGATTAGCCCCTCTCCTGGGCCACAACCAACCTTGCGTTGGGCCTTGGGTGACATTAACCACCATTAAAAATTTAAAAAAAAAAAAGAACAAGAAGGAAAAAGTCATTAATGCCCAAATATATATATATATATATATATATATATATATATATATATATATATATATATATATATATATATATATAAGTATTTCATTTACTCTGCTTGAGTTTGTGGTAAATATTTTCTTACACCTCTTACCTTTTCGGATGATTATTTATCTCATTTCACCTTTTTATTGAATAATTTTAACGTCAACTTTAAATGTCCTTTACTACAACGTAGCAGCCCAACAAACTAGGTCATTAAACGATCTACTGGCCAACAAACTAACCTATAGGGTTTTCAAACCAAAGATTACTGTTTAACCACCAGTTGTCCTCACTTGGATTTGAAAGGAAAAATGCTTTATTGTGTAGAAGCTCACTACATAACTTATAAACCATGACATGGTTGCCATAGTAAGCCCTTTATATCACGTACAATCCATTTCATGATTCCCAAATATTTTGATGCGGGACAAAGGATGTTATATCGAGCGTAAAGAATTGATGTCCTCCTTAGACCCTAGGTCATTCCTTAGGTCATAGTGGTGACAGTGGCATTGATCATGAATAACCTTTAGTTTCCTCTTCGCAAGGTAGGTCCATAGCCTAACCTGTATAGATCTTTCGAGCCAATGACTAGCCCTTTCTAACTTGTTTTCCTCACTTATGTTCGAAAAGGGATACCGCTAATTATAGAAGCCCACTAGATTACTTACAGATTATGTCATACTTCCCAAATATTTCGATACGGGATGAGGGATATTACACTGATAACAAAATAACATATACAGTTCTAATAGAAAAGGACAATTTGAAAAAACATAGGGTTAAAATTTATTTAGCACAAAGATAAATGGGCTAAATAATAATTTGAAAAGATCGGGGGTGTAAAAAATTATAAATGAGAATACCTCATATTTACTATGAGAAAACCTAACACAACATCAAAATTACAGGAAAGGAAAGACAGTAAAATGAAAATTTGGAAAATAGAGGGAACCAAGCATTGCAATAGAGCAACCCCTCTTCTTTCCCCTTCTTCCTTTTATCCTTGTATATATGGATATACCCTATCAAATAGTGCTAGATTTTGTATTAACCACATTGGACCTTAAACAAAAAAGTGATATATATAATCCCAAGTGAAGTGTTAATTCAAAATTAATTGATAATAGGTACAGTAACTAATTTATTAACCATGCTCAAAACCGTTTATTTTATTAAAGTGAAACAACCCCACAATTCTTAATTCACAGCATTTCACTTAGTTGATTTTGCTAAGCTTAAAAAGTAGCACTTGACATATATTGTGAGGATGCCTTAAAGAATTATCATAAGAAGATAAACTGCAACATATGAGGCATATCCATAAACTTATTTGGATTGCATCAATGGACATGAAAATTTTAGGTCTCTTTGTATATTCTTATTGACTATATTCAAATTCATTTAAATTCAAATAAAGGCTCTATTGGACTGAATATAAGGTTCATCACCATGCCTAATCACATGAAGGGGTTTTTTTTTTCCCCCTTTTCCTTTTTTTGTGTTTTATCCCAAATTTCTTTGCTAGTTTTGGAGATAAATTATTTCCTTTTCGTGAAGATTATTGTTGCGTGGCACCCAAAGGTCAAGTTGTGCGGCTAGAATTTCTCCTTGATTACCTTTGATTTTTCCTATAAAAATTATGTTATTAGACCTAGTTATTTGGCCGATTTATGTGCCTCTTGTCACCATTGAGGTGTCTCTATTACTACTCTATTATTGTAGTTTACCTCGAGAGTTTCTTGTATAAGAGCTTTGAGAGACGGCAATCATGCAATTGATCCCCTTATGTTTGAGATCTTTTCTCTCCGTGGATCTCATTAAGCACATGGCTTCACAGATCATTTTGTGGATCTCATTGGAATATTACCCTTTAACATCGTTCGGTACCCTGTCAACAACATTAGGGGATTTTCTTATAGCCACCCATGGTTTTTTTTTTCAATTTTGAATTTTCCATGTAAATTTGCATGTTTGTGATTTTATTGTGCTTTTTCAATATCTACGTCATAATGGTTATTTGCTTCTGCTGTAAATATTAAATCAATTTGAAATTTTATTCCTAAAAGTTTTTAACAATAATCACTGATCATTGAATTTGTTCTGAATATGTAAGTAGAACTGTTTTAGCTAAGCTTTGATTTGAGCTTCTTTTTGGACCTTGAGGAACTTGCAACACTATTCAAGGCATGCTTGTAGAAGAACTCTCCTAGCGGGTGTGGTTCCTCCTCTTCAAGAGCCTTTTTTGCTCAAGTTACGGAAGGAATTATGAATATAGAAAGGAACTAAATTAGCTTAATGATATTGCCTTTAGTTGTTTGCCATGACTTATTTATATGGGATTTCTTAGGTGGCTTTCTAGGGGAATCGTGTTAGGATTTTACATCTTTAAGATGTAGATTTTATTCCTATTATGTTTCTTATCTTAGATCTTTACAAATCTAGATCTTTGCTAAATCTAGCACAAATGACTGCTTGTAGGATATATTCTGAGGCTGTTTTGATTGCTTTAATACTAAGCTTCATATTTAGGCCTAAGTGCAATGCTTAATGCTGGAGGCTTTGTGTTTTCCAGTGTATTTTTTCCATCAGGTCATTCTTGGATTTGAACCTAAGGTCCAAGTATTTAATACTACCAAAATCATTTATCCCTGGTTATATTTTCAATATGCCATGCCTTAATCCTTTAGATATTCTTAGTCAGTTTACCTTATTGCCTTGATTGATGATCCTTGCTATGCACCCCATAAATAATTTCCCTTTAAGCATAATTAACCTAAATTATTTAGGTTGATATCAAGTGATAACTAAGGAATATATATCTGCTTTTGAGTGACTTAATTCTCAAGTGTAAAATCTTTATTTATTCATGAAGTACTAGAATCTTATTTTATAATTTTTTTAATAAGTTAATAAATTTAACTATTTTCTACAAAGTTGAGCATTCTGGAAAGAATTTTGAGAAACGTTGATATCTAACTATTCAATGCCATTGTATCTTTCGAATTAATGAGTTTGATTTGTCCAATATTTTAATTTATCAAAATTTGAAGGATTTCTATAATTATCCAAATAATAATAATAATAATAATAATAATAATAATAGTAATAGTAATAGTAATAGTAATAGTAATAGTAATAATAATAGTAATAGTACATAGGAAAGAGCAGATGCGATTGGGCCATTGACAACGAAACTAGATTAACCAAAAATCATCAAACATGACACCCGTTGAATGTGGCCCGATTATAGCACAAGTTTTCTTTCTCTTCTTATTTTTGTTTGATAGCGCTAAAATGCATCAATGTCCAATGATCAAATCAAACCATGACAAGCATGCAAAAGCTAGTGCTAGAATGCATCAATGTCCAATGATCAAATCAAACCACGACAATCATTCAAAAGCTTTCCATTCTCATTTTCTCTCTCCTCGAGTTTAGTTTCAAACCACTAGTTCTCAGTCATGGTTCTGATGTCATGGCTGCTTGAGGCCTTCCCTTTTATTTTTCTTGTTTTTCAGTAACTGATGAGGATGGATCCTCAAACTCCTGAAATCAATATAACCAGGGGATAATCACACTCAAATGATGTACCTCTTGGAATCAATCTCGACAATCAAGAAGATTATGAGATTTCTATCCAAGATAAAATCCTGTTGATACCTTAAGTACTTTCAACCAAATTTCTCATAAAGGCTCTTAGCTACCAAGGATGAACTCTAAAGGAAAGACTCCAATTACTACTCCTAATTTAAGAGTTAAAGATGCAGAGAATTTTTGGAGAGAATATGGCTTTTAGCATTCTAATTCATAATTCACCTCAAGCTAAGTTTACATAGAGGTAATTGGATCTATAAATACCCAAAATGGAGAAGGGGGAATTACTATCACGATAGTGGGCAAGTGGACTAATACGAGGCTTACAAATTATCTTAGAAAAATAAATTAAATTACTAGGATAATAACAAACAAGATGAGCTGTATTTTTCTAGGATTCTTCTCAAATCTTCTAAAAGGCTTCTAGAAGGTTCTACACCTCCAATAGGGGTCATGCCACTTTGCAAATCTTTCTTGTTGCATTTAGAATCACACCATGCTAAGTAATTTCAAGAATAATAGCTGCGTCCTCCTCAATTAAGGCCAAATTTTAATTTTGGTAAATTTTAGATTGCTCCAAAATTAAAATTTTGTGTACATTTCATATATATGGGCTATTTCTCCTAATATTTGAAAACCAATGCCAAATTTTGGCTCATGGGGCTAAACTAGACATCTTACGGAATCAACAAAACTTGACCTTGCTTTGTTTGGGCTTTGTTAGATAGGATTTCTGTGATACCCCAGGTGTGGCTTAAAAAGGATCGAAGTGACTACTTACATCACCAAAGGTGCACCTTTCTTTTCGAGAAGCCCACTCTTAAGAACTCTACAGTTAAGCGTGCATACTGGGGAGCAATCTTAGAATAGGTGACCTCCTGGGAAGTTTTCCAGGTAGCTTGTGAACGAGGACAAAGCACATTGGAAAGACTTGTGGTGATTTGTGGGGCCAGTCGATGATCCTTTAAGCTGTTCATGGTAACTGCTCGCGACCTGGGAAGGGTCAAGGTGTTGCAATTTCAACTTGATCCAAATTTAGCAAGTTATCTAATAAAACCTGCACTATATGAGGAGGGATTTTTATCACTGTAGGTGATTAAAATGAAATGTAACTCGAAATTTTATTACATCATACTAAATTTAACTCACTAAGCTTCCCAGCGTAGTATAGATCGCCCCAATTAGACATCATTTGGGTGGTGAGTAGCCAAGTCGAAATCGAGTGAAGTGGTGGAGTGGTGACCATCTTGACCGAGGATGGTTGACTTGGACATTGGTGTGGATGAGGATGTACCTAAGAATTGGTTTGGGGGTTGGTATGTATCAGTAACAAACAATGACGAGCATGCCTTATTTAAGACTTCATTTCGAGCTCGTTTGCCATATAATGTTCTTTAACTTTGCATTTTCTATGTGTCCAAACTATGGCCTAAATTCTTTGTACAAGCCACTGAAGTTGGCTATGCAACCACTTCATGTTCATTGCAGTAAAAGATGTGTTAGGATCGGTTAAAAATAGAATGAATACAACAAATAAACCACAAGGATTATATAAACGAGTAAAAATAAATCAACACCAGAATTTAAACCCAAAGTAGGAAAAACAACGGACTACAATGAGTCATAAATCCACTATAGAGAAAGGAGTACAAGATCGATCTTAGAACAATACGTTTTAACAGGAAGATCAACTAGAGATTACAAAACTCTCTATAATGCTTTCTCACAAATGTAGGAAAGTGGAACTGAATACTCAAATGGTATTTTTGTTAGTGTGTTGAGAACGTAGAAAGCGTGCCCTTTATAAAGGGGTAGGATGAGCAGGAACCCGCTTAAAACCCTAACCGCCACAGCTAAACAGCCACAGTTCACCATGGGCCGTGGAGTGTAAATTTTGCCAAAACCCAACAATCTCCACCTTGAACCAATTTTCACTAACTCTGGGGGCAACCACATCATCTAAGGGACTCCGAAAGGTAGTGCCCCGCAGGACAGACCCCGAAGGGTATTAAGCGAACCGAACGCCGGTTGAGTTCAAGTGATACTTGAACTTAACACTGGGAAGTAACTTGTATGGGATTTTCTTCATATAATCTGGCGTAGCAGATCCTTGCAAGACATAGAGGCTTCATTGTCTCAAACCTTTTAACAAAATCTGAGTGCCCTTGGAAACCTTCAGAACTCCACCTTCAGCTGAATATTTGCACCCCTTGGATTCAAGGATGCCTAAGGAAATGAGGTTATGTATTAAGTTAGGAACGTGGCGAATATTCGGTAAAGTCCTGACAACACCATCATGGGTCTTGATTTTAATAGTGCTGATTCCAGTGACATTACTTTGGGCATTGTTGCCCATGTGAACAACAGTTGAGTTAACTGAATCATATGTTGAAAACCAATCCTTATGAGGACACATATGATATGTACACCCAAAATCAAGAATCCAATCAGAAATACTCCCCCTTTGAGTAGAGGTGGCAAACAAAATGTCACCATTAGAATCAGATTCAACAAACGTAGCTTTAGCAGGTTCATGAGGGTGTGAATATGAATTATCTCCTTTTTTCTCCCCCTCGTTTTTCAACTTAAAACACTCAGAAATTACAAGCCCTGACTTTCTACAATAACGACAGAATTTGTTGGATTTGTGATTCTCAAACTTTGATTTGGAAATGTTTTTTTTATCAAAGGATTGACCTCTTACTGATAATCCTTCACCTTTTTCAGCAAGAACTTCAAGGTCAAATTTTTCTTCGGACATTAAGTTAGCCTTAACATCCTCAAAAGATGTATCATTGTTATTGTATACCAAAATTTCCTTGAAGTGCTTATAGAAGGAGGGTAATGAGACAACTAACAAAATCATTTTGTCCTCATCCTTGATTTTCACATCCAGACTTTTTAGGTCAAAAATAATAGAATTAAACTCGTCAAGGTGGTTTTGAATAGGAGTATCTTTTGCCATGGAAAACGTGTACAGATGTTCCTTTAGACGAGTCTTATTTGCTAGGCTCTTGGTCATATATGATGCTTCTAATCAAAGCCAAAGATCTACGGTGGTGGTTTTATCTAGAATTTCACAGAGAACATGAGTTGCTAAGCACAACTGAATCGTCAAGGGAGCCTTTTCATCAAACTCCTCCCACTGTTCATCTGTCATGGTAGCAGGTTTCTTGACTTTACCACCAAGAGCTTTCTTTAACCCATTCTGGGTAAGAACTTCCATCATCTGAACCTTCCAGATGTTGAAACTCATTTTCCCATCGAACTTGGGAATATCGAACTTTGTGACTGTTGCCATTCTATAATCAGGCTCTGATACCACTTGTTAGGATCGGTTAAAAATTGAATAAATGCAACAAACAAATCACAAAGATAATATAAACGAGTAAAAATAAATCAACACTAGAATTTACGTGGAAAACCCAAAGTGGGAAAAACTACAGACGATGATGAGTCACAAATCCACTATAGAGAAGAAGAGTATAAGATCGATCTTAGAACGATACGTTCTAATAGAAAGATCGATTAGAGATTACGAAACTCTCTATAACGCTCTCTCACAAATCTAGAAAAGTGGAACTGAATACTTGAATAATATTTCTGTTGGTGTCTTGAGAAGGTAGGAGGCGTGTCCTTTATAAAAGGGTAGGATGAGCGAAGAACCCGCTAGAAACCCTAATCACCACAGCTAAATAGCCGCCATCCACCATGGGCCGTGGAGTGCAAATTGGGCCAAAATCCAACAATATGGCTGATAGGCCATGTTTAGGTCCTCTTCTGCCATGCCTGACTATCATATAAATGCTGAGACATGCCAAGCACACTCCACAAAATGCACATTTAGCCTCATGAAACTATGCTTTCTAAAAACGCACTCAGTTTTCTAGTAGAAGTCCTCAAAGTGGCTATCCTACCATCAGTGCTATCCCTATAAGGTGAAGCCTTCTCACCTGAACAATATTCGTTTTCCTTCTTTTAGTGATTCTGTAATGGATTTTCATATCCTTCAAGGTTATCTTTGTATATGATACAAGTTGGAGTACTTTGGTGTATTTCTTAATTCCTAAGGGATAAGTTCTTAGTCAGGAAGAAAGATACTTTTAATGACTGTTACTTTTCATGCATTAAGTTTTAAGTTAAAAAATAGAAGTCATCCAATAATCAAGTGAAATCATAAGTATTTCAAGTTTTATATGCAATTTTTCATGTTAAATGTATACCCAAATCAAGTTAACGTAGCCAACGTTAATTGGGTTTCTCAATTAGCCCAAATCTGCACATATAAGGATTATTTAATCTAATGATCACACATATAATTGAGAAATACTAGCTTCTCAAATCAAGTGAGTTCACATCAAGTTAGGGTTGTTAGCTCTCAAGTAGGATGTTTGCCTTTTAAGTTACGCCTTTGACCTCCAAGCATCAAGGGGTTCCATAAAAGATAATAACATTGCAAGTAACTTTTATTATTATTCTTTCACCCTCATTATGAAAATAAATTGAAATGTGTACGAAATTTAATGTTTATTTTACATTATAGTGTCGAATGTGCTGAGCTCTGACTCATTTTTTGCTTTCTAGCAATGTTTTACTTTGGATGATTCCAGCGTCCATGAGAAAGTGGTTTAGAATTAATTAAGTGAAATTGCTTTATAATATTTTGGTAATCTTAGGTATTTTATCAATTATAATTTTTCCTTTTGATACAAATAGTGTAGTTGACTCACATGGTTAACATTTTGGGTTTAATTGGGAATCATGCGGATAAATTTGTGACTTTAGGATTGTTAGCTTAAGGAAGATAATATAATTTGTCTACTCAGTTTGAGGTCTACTCATCATTTACATACTTAAATTTCTTATTTCTATTAAAAGAATTCTATTGTCAAAGTGGTGATAATAAGGACCATAATGATGATAATAAAGTAAATAAAAAAGTGAACAGAAATTAGTTAGGAAGTAAATAAGTAAGCCTTACTTTTCCAATTATTTCGGGAAAGTGGCGGTAACACTCCAACCATTAAACTTCACTTACTTCAATATTTAGGAAATCGTCCCTCCCAAATAATTGGATGTTACACTTTCTCAGATCTTTAGGGCTTTCTTAGGGTGGGTTCTGTATCCTCTTACTTATCTAAACTCCATTCTTAAATAAGCTTAGCCAGATTACTTTATGGTGGATTTCTTCCATTTTTTGGGGAAAAAAAACCCCAAACTGAACTTCTAATCTCTAATTTGGAAATTCAAGATCTTACCTAATTTAATTTTCCTTTTTACCGACAAATTTAAGCGACCACTCTAGATGGCTTAGTTTGCCCTTTAGTATGTGCTTTGGTGCTTTGGTGTGTGGCTTAGTCTGCCCTTTGGTGCTCTAGTTCAATTTTTGAAAATCTCTTAATTAGACAGTCATCCTTTGAGGTTCCTCACCCTCTAAGGGGACATAGGTTCCTTCCATAATTTACAGTGTAAATACCTAGTTATCCGACCAAGAATCATCACCAAACACTCAAATTTTTCTACATTGTCTCCACATTTTTTGATTCTTTTTTTCTTTTCTCATGTTCTTCCTTATGTAAACTCAGAAATTTCTTTCTTTTAAGATGGTAACCTAAGATATTGGCAATCAACTGGGACTGCTAGTGACTCCCTCCATCATTCTTGTTAATCATATAAGGAGATGACTATCTGGATCCACAATGTTCGACAAAGTCATGAGTTAGGGCATGTTCTTTTCATTAGGAAATATGGGTTGGAGAATGGGTGAAGTTGGTTGAGATTGGTTAAAGTTGGTATTTTTTTGTTCAAGTGGGTTGAAGTGGGCTGAAGTTGGAAGAAGTTGGTATTTTTTTTTTTTATACGATGGGTTGAAATTGGTATTTTTTTTATTAAAGTGGGTTGAAGACGGTTGAAGTTGAAACTTTTTTGTTAAAGTTGGTTGAAGTTGGTAAATTGGGATTTACTAATGAAAAGGACAGACCCTTACTAACTAAAAAGAAAAGAAAGAGAACCTCCTTAATTTCTCGCTCTAGTTTCTCTTGATCATAGAACTTTATGGCCATATTGATTATAAGACTGAATACATTCATTTGGAGAAGAGCATTTAAGAAGGTGACGAGTCATGCTTCAAACCATGGTTTGCCTCTTACTTCTGGAGTCAAATGCTTCTGATCCTCCTTCCTTTTAAGAGGGAGCTCTTTGAGGGGTTTTATGTCCTTCACGATGGCCTCTTATTGTGGCTATGATCCTGATTAAGCTTTAGAACTTCATCATCCCTGAATCTTTTGCCCCAAAAACACTTGTGGTTCTTGGCACCGATCACTTGCCTAATGTCGATGTATAGCTTTCTCTCGAGGTTTGCATCTTCCTCCTTATTCTTTCCCCTTTCTCCTTCTAGGAAAGGGGAAACCACATTCTACCTCCTAGGGGGAATTTTTAGGCTGTTGTCCGTTGTATGGAGGAGAATAGCAGATCTTATTAAAGAAAGGAGAATTTTAAGGGTCAAGTTTGCATAGTCGAAGAATCAGGCAAGTAAACACCATGATTTAGGAGGTCAAGAAGAGGATAAGAAAGGCCTGAGAAGAAGGAAGGATCCTTGATGCACAAATCCTAGAAGCCCAAGGCATCCTCCCATCCTCAAGGAGGGAGGACGTGGTACCTGAAGTCGTCTCATCCTAATGGACTTTTGCTCTCTTCATTTTTAGAACTGAAGTTTGGTAGCTGATGCTGAAGAAGATGGCCTTACCCTTTTTCCCCTAAATCGCCTTTAGGCTTCTCTTGATTTTCCAAGTGCATTGTTAGCATTTTTATTAGATTTTATAACAACATCTCTTCAGTTTTATCGCATTCACTATGGCAATATTAATTGACATGCTTTCAATTCCTAATTTCTTTTCCCTAAATCAGAATTATTTGTATTGATTTTCAATCTTAGGGATTTTGGGTTTTTGAATATCGAACTTTGCATCCCATCTATGATCTAGAATCGCTTTACCTTTCTTAGAAGTTTTTCTTTTTTCCTCTTTTTCTACAATTCTTTAATGAATCTCAAGAATCTTTAAGAAATTTTCAGTGAAAATTCGAGGATATTAACCAAAATGCCAAGCATACTTCCCTTAGAATCTCTTATGCCTCATCTTCTATTAGTTTCTTACCTTGAATTTCTAATTCCTAGAGTTGATTGGCAGGAGGAAGTTACTACGATCAATAGTGAAGAGAGTACAAGGGAGTTTGAAGCTAGTTTTTTTGCTTTGTCACTGGGTTGAAATTGATATGATCACTAGGAGTTATTTGGGGGAGAATATTCAAAGTTGTGAGTATGACTATTTTGAGGTTTAATGGTGGAGATTTTACCTTCAAATTTACTATTATTCTCCTGCTTTAAGTTTTGCTATTCTAAAACTGTTCATTATAATTGGGTTTGCCCTATGTTAATTATAATGCCCCCAAATTGCTAATTACTTTATTCATGAAAAACTGCAACAGAAGACTGAATGATGGAAGGTGCTACCACCGTCCTGATAAGAACAAGGCTCACTAAAACCATTCAATCTTATAACTCATGTTCACAATCATAATATCTATTAAACTCAAACACTCCCAGTCCAAAGTCCATAATAGCTCAACTTCAGTACAATCGACTTAATCGTACCATGTGCTAACTAGCACTCTATATTACACAAGTATATTGAATATAGACCCAAGTTGACCTTGAGGTTGATCCCAACATTTATGCTATATTGAATCCACTGTGAGCATCTGACGACTTCCAAAAGGGCTTGCTAAATGGAGAAACATGTGATATTTCATCACCTAAAATGAAAAACATGAAAATAATTCAAAAACGTGAGCTAAAACTTAGTACATGCATTCCTGTATTGTGAATGATTTTAGGATCACTATTGATGTGTACCCGCCTTGGCAATTCATTTAGTTTGCAATAGCAAAGGAAATGTAAGTAACATAAAACTGAATTGCTCATTATTATCTATAAGTGAACCCCTTGATAGATATGACGATCCATTAATAGATGCACACCTGCTAGGTTGATCGAGAACCTTGGCCTGACACCCCAACGTATCACTGATTGAAGAGCTGTCCCTCGCCCTACCATTGACGGGATCACTAATTATGTGGTAAATCACTGATTAAACTAATTCATTGGTATACTTACAAAATGATATTATAACTTGATAAAATGGTGCTGAATCTTAAAGATATAGGCAATAAATGTACCTGAATCTTTAAAATGGATTCAGACTTGATAAATACATTCCGAATTGATAAAACTTATGCACAACGGGGAATGATAAATTACGCCTCGACTCTGTTTCACAAATATAATTGTAAATATGTGTAGTCAGTAAATGATACTCACATAACTTGTAACTTTGATAGAAATTCAGTAAGTAACTCACAAAATTTGTAAGATAGGTTATGCTAAGATCACCGCAAAACTGGATAATTAAAAGTAGTTAATCTAATATAAAGTCAAATGAAAGTAAAATAAACCTCAATAAGATAGATGAGATTAAAAAGAAAAAGGTCTTGATGGTTATAAATGGATTGACAATAAGAGTAAGTAATTCTTGGCAATAAAAGAGATGTATCTGGGTTCAAAATGGCATATATAACACAACTTGATCTGATAAACATTGTTTCCTAAATTATTACTCTCCCCACTTCTCATAGTTCATTCATAAGCCCATTAAACGTAGTTTTCCACCTCAAATGAGTCATTGAAAACCATAGAAGCTATTGAACTCATTAAACTTGGTATTTTCCTTTGTGAAGTCCATAACTCATAAATATACTCTTAAAATACATACTTGTCTTCCTTTCTCTCCATAATTGAGGTAAATGCCCTATTAAACACCATAAATATTTGTTTCCCCCTTAAATGACCTTACTTGGCCCAAAATACACAAAATGAGTGTATGATCAATCTCACTCAATCTTTATTATTACTCTTTACACAATTACTTAAAATGCTTTCAAAAATCACCGAACTCAAAATGCTCAACCAAAATTCATGAAATCGTATAGAAAAATCAAAAACAATGTGAGCAATCTATAGTAAAATGTTCAGAATTTTTCTCCAAATATACGCTGCACAGAAATTGCAATAATAGCCCAATTTACACCAAAGCAGGTCAGTTCATTTCAGAAATTCATAACTTCCACCTTTGACCTCAAATAGAGACCTAGAACCACAATATGGAAATATAAAGAAGTCCCGAAAAACTTTCATTCACAACACAAAATATGATTCCCACAATAGGGTTCCCAAATGGGGCTAGAACACAAGTGTATCAGTTTTAGTTAAACCTGCACAGTTCTAGCAAAATAGCTATAATTTTTTCCACAGAACTCATATTAAGGAAATTCAAAAGGTATTTGAAAGCTAATTCACTGATCTATCTACCCACCAAAAATCATAATTTTTAGCTGGGCCGATCATTACCAGTTTACTGGCAATGTGTCCCCTATTTTCTGTCAATTCACAGCCCTACTATCATTGTTTTCTCCTTTCTTTTCAGATAAATCCTCATCTAAAATCAGTCCTTAAAATCATGTAACAAAGCTTTGGTCCTTCCCATCACCATGTTAAGCCATAATACTCAAATTCACTTCAAAATCATATACATGAAAGATTCATTTCTCAATCAAATATACATAAATAACATGCTTGCCATTAAAGCACAACTAAACCTTACAATATCATTAGAACCCTAGTTTATGGCCAACTTGAACTCACCTTCAACTCATCCCAAATCACCAAAACACCATCATAATCATCAATAAGACTAAAGATTATAAAATCATATGCAAAACAATCCAAATCCATCACTTGACTTAAGCTAACATGATCAGGGCAAACCCCTAAACCCTAGCATGCTTCAAGTTCAATCCATAATTAAAAATATCAAAATAACTCTTGTTTCCTTCCAAAGAACATGATCAAAATCCAACTCACAAAAACCAAAACCAAAATGAAAAGAATCCAAGTTGTGATCACTTACTTGGAGCTTAAAAAGAGAGAGAGATAGAGGAGAGAAGATGAGTGAGTGCGAGTTTTACTCGGTTAGAAATAAATCAACATAACTTGGCTAGTATTTAACCTCCCATAAAGGAGCTTTTTGACTAACCATGGTTAAGTTTAAGATTAGATTTAAATCATGGTTAATAATGCAAGCTTCTTGGGTTATGATTGACTTATATGGTTTGAGCTGGGGGAGGAAAGTAAACCATATGCGATTGAATTTTTGTGACTCAAAATTAAATTTTTACGAGGTTATAATAATAATAATAATAATAATAATAATAATAATAATAATAATAATAATAATAATAATAATTTCTTAAATCATAATTATTGAGTCCTATTATTGATTCACCCGATATTTAATCAATCAAATAACTTGAATTAACAATCAATGAAACTTGAATTGAAAAATGAGACCCAAATAAAATATCCCCCAACCGGGATGATTAAATACAATAAATGAAAGCGAAAATTTTAAATGATATAAAGTAATTCGGTAAATATATAAATTGAGTATAATTGAATTAATAAACATGATTTGATTAAACAAATAACCATGAGTAATTAAATTAATAAACATAATTAATTAAATGAACAAATATAATTAATTAAATAAATAAATATGATTTAATAAATAAATATAGGTTACGGTTGGGTTATTACGTTAATGAGTTTTAAGGTTCAATTTGTAGATGGCTTTAGGCGGTTACCTGGGGTTTTAGGGAGTGGAGCTCTTTTCTTGCCTTTACTAAACGCTGCTTTCCTTAGATTCTAGATGGCTATTCGGGGTTCATAGTCAATGCTTTAACAGGACTTGCATAAAGATCTCTGTATGAGATTTTCCAATGTGAAACTATTTCTGCAAGTGTACAACTTTCATTGTAGTACTTGAGGGTCGTCTTCTCAAGGACGGAGATAAAATTAGGTCACTAAAAGTCATATCTGAACTAATATAATCTTGTAATTCACAAACTTTTAATGATTCTACTAAAAAGAACTCACAAAATTAAAAGAAGGGAAGCTCAAAAGTAATCAATCACTATAACCTAAATAAGACATTATATAATCTAAATAAATAGAAATAAAATAAGTAACGAATCAAAAGGTTGAGTATAGAACTGATCTAATTTCTACTTAACTCATTTGGCACAAGAAAATCAACTAACAAGAATAATATCAAAGAAAGCAAAACCTGATTAAAGAGCAGAGGACAAAATATCCAATAGTAGTTGTACGTCATGGCAGAAATCAATTCTTCAAAGCCATTGATGAAATGGACAAGCAAACCAATACCACCTTAGCAATACAAATCAGGCCATTGAAATAGAGGGGAAATAGAGCGTAAGCAGAACTCATGGGCATCCCTGCTTGGTGAGCTGAACTCGACTCCGAGCGAACCTCTATTAATGAAGGTCCCGAGCTCTATATGTGCAGTAAAAACAGAACAAAATAGGAGAAGAGGAAACCGCAAAAAGTGAACCCAAACTTGCAAAGTTTCGAAGCCAGTTAAAATTCCAACAAAATAAACTAAACAAAAACCAATTACGTAAAGTTTGACAACTACAAAACCTGGATCCAAAACTCAAAAATAGGGGAATCAACTGAACCCAAATCAAAGGGG
This sequence comes from Carnegiea gigantea, assembly GCA_029747015.1. Classification (NCBI taxonomy): domain Eukaryota; kingdom Viridiplantae; phylum Streptophyta; class Magnoliopsida; order Caryophyllales; family Cactaceae; genus Carnegiea; species Carnegiea gigantea. The sequence continues at coordinate 267,665 of JAKOGI010001064.1, forward strand.
AAATCGAAACAAGATAACATAACAACCAAAAATAGATAATGTGAAGAGATTAGAATAGCAATCAAACCAAGATAATGTGAAGATGAAGGAGATGGAGTCGAGCTCTCTTAATGGCGCTGAACCACAATCCTGAAAACAGGGCATAATCAAACCTAATAACCCAGATTAAGAACCTCTAAGTTTCAACTCAAAACTTCAAGATCTCGTACGAAATTATAGAAATTGATGCTTCTAACCCTCAAATTGAACTAAACAGCAAAAACTAGGGAGAAAACAAAATTGAAACTCAGAAATTAAAACCCTAAATCAGTAAATTTGAAATGTCGATGGTGGAGATGAAGCTTGGTTATTGCTATGCTGGCGTGATGTTGTTGTTGAGGGTGGTGATGACCTAGTGGTGCTATTGCTACGTGTAATGCTATGGAGTTGGTAATAGTGGAAGTGGTGGGAGATGATGGTGTCAAAGATGAAGACAAAACGAGGGGGGTTGTATTGGCGTACAAGCAGAACTAAAGAGAGTGAAAGAGGAAATAAGGGAGGGGGCTTTCTTCTTGTCACGTGTGAGGTACGAGGGGTCGAGACTGGTATTTTATTTTCCTTCTTCATTTTTTTTGGCTGAAATTAGACTGGCCAAGGCAATGGATCATGGGCTGATAGGAATTGGAGCCCATTCTATTTATTTCAGCATTTTTCTTCATTTGTTCTGATTTTTCATAACCTACAAAAATAAAATAAATTCAAAAAAAATCTAGATTTTGCTCGTTCTTGAGTAAACAAACTGAACTAACTAAAAAGAAATGAAAATAATAAAAAGAAACGCTAACTCACTTTTATAGGAATCACGGTTGTAATTAGCGTATGCAACAAGCCTTTTAAACCCCTTGGTTTTCTAAGTGGACGAGTGAGGTCTCGTTAAGGTCTTCAGGTGAAATACCAACAAAATTTCTTGAAACACAAAGGAAGATCATTTTGGTTTTGTGAAACATGAACATGTGTACGAGTAATTGGAAAATTATGTACACAACTTGGGCAATTGCATTATCAGAGTAACCAAGTTATCGAATTATATACGAATAGAATGTATAAGCAATAGACAACTATTTCACAAGATGCATCTCAACTCTCATTTTTCACCCCACACACAATATGCAATGATATGTACATCTTAGTGTATGTGCAAATACGTATCAATCCTTATGAATCAAGTTGCCAACACTGACATGATCCCTATTTTCTTGCCTAATTGCCTTCTTTGCTCTTTTTTTTTTTTTTCCCTTTTTTCTTTTTCAATAATATGCGCGTACACCCTAAACCCACTTAACTTACAAATATTTGGGTCTATCCTAAAAAGAGGTTTTATTAGATTGTGCAAAGCCTTTATTTCATTATCCAAATAGATGTGTAATCAAGTAAAATAGCAAATATTCAAGCTAATTAAAGATATGAAATAAAGATAGTGACTTTAAACATTAGTGCTCGTGTTTTTATTCACTTTTTTAGACTTTTTTCATTTTTTTCTTTTTATCCGGCATTTTTAAGAGCATAGAAGGTAACTTTGAAACAAAAATCACATGTCAACTTAGCAACAAGACACGAAGAATTGATGGTAAAGTGAGCAAGATAGGCATAAAACCACACATATGAGACGAGGTTATTATGAAAAATCGAATCTACATCCTCAGTTAGACATCTCATCTTGCAAATTCTATTTACATATAACTCAATAATTGACTAAATGAGATCTTAATCACCTAAGAAAGAACGCAAATCCCCAAGAAAAATAAGAATCATTTTGAATTTTTCAAAATTTCAAAAAATATGTACAAATGAGGTGCTATTGTAGTATAAATTACCTTACCCAACACCAAAATACCACAATTCCTCATTGTGGGAACTAAGGCCCCAAAGCAATCACATAAGCAATACGATCATAAAACCGGCACAAATCCACAAGTATATACAAACCTACACCACCAAAAGACAAAATAAAACAAAAACAAAATATAAAACAAAAATAAAACCACACGAGCAAAGACTCACAAAACCAAAGAAAACCTAACACATATTTACAAAACCAAAAAAAAAACAAAAGAAAAACAAAACATAAAACAAACGAAAAACAAAACACAAGGCATAGCCCCAAAACATATAAAACAACCAAGGTGATCATAGCCAACTTGGCTCAATAAATCCCAAATTTCACATCAAAATCGATCGCCCATACAATCATAATTCTAAATATCCACAACTATGTACAAAAGCAAAGAAATAAAAGAAAAGAAAAAGGAGGATAGAGAAGGGGTGGAACGATCATATCAGGTTAGGTACTGATTGCACCCAAACTAATGCCTCATTCAGATTATCTAGAGGAGGCCCATGGAGCATCACCAAAGCTCGCAGCAACTTGTTACAGAGACAAGAACAATCCTCAAAGAAATGGAAGTAGTGAGAAACATGAGGTGTACCCCAAATATAGTGCATAAGTGGAATGCAATTCAAGGTTTTCTTGAGCTTCTCCAAGCTCTTAGCCCAATCAAAAAAATAGATGTGCATATGCAAAATTAGACGCACGAGTCAATGGTCTAACAATGATGTGATTATGTAAATGTCTAGACCATCTAGAGTAGTCTAAAAGTCTTAGATGAATCCCAAGATCTCTACGAGAGGAGGGGGAGAGGACCTAGGCAAAGGCAATCAAATGCAATATGAAAAATAGAAGCTCATAGGATGGCCTAATGTCGAGTCCTTCACCTCAATGTGATCCTCAAGTCTCTCTATGTCAATATCATCAAGAGTTCGATGTAAACAATAACTGTCAGGCACAAAAGTCTCAGACTCTACAAAAATAGACTCGAGAGGGTCTGAAGAAGGGTAAAGAAGGGGGAGCTAAGAAGAAAGAGGTCAAATGGGAGGGGTGGGAGCTAAATCAAGGGCAGACTCAATATAAATAAGATCATCAGGCTCTATATGAGGTATAGCCTCACTGAACTCCACAACAGAAGGCTCATCAAATGAATACTCCATAGAAAATGTATCTTTTGACTCAACAAATATGCCACATCGATCATTGGAACTAGTGCCAGTCTCAAGTCTATCTCCCTCTTCGAGCTCTCCTAAGGGAGCCAAAGGAGGAGATGAGCCATGAATGGTTAGACGACCCTCAGGTGTGTCACTAACTTTGCTAAACTCTAGGGAGGGCGCAATTACTAAAGGAGATAAGGCATCAATTGCTTCCTCGAGGTCATCACAATGTGTATCATCATGACAATTTTGCCCTAAAGGAATCAATCCCTCATTCCTAACACCAAAGTCCTTACAAGACCTAACCTCAGGTGTAGAAGAGTGTAATCAACGATCGGTCTTGAATAAATTATGCAAGTAAAGCTCCCTATTAAAGGTAACCAATGCCTCTAACCTATGTGGTCTACAATGTATGGATGAGAATCAACATCATGGTCAAAGGAATCACAATAATCACATGAAATATGAACATAGAGAGTATGAGGTGCTCATAAGATATATGCCCAAAATGACTGTCATCTAAAAGTATGCCATGCATCACATAAGGATCAGAAATGGGGTGCCTAAAGGTCTCTTTAGCATTGTCATATTCCCAAGTATCATGAGCCAAATATCCAAAGAAATTCCAAATTTCATCCGAAATTTTAGTAAACAAACATCCTAAACCTCCAAGGTATATAGTCTCAACATGACCTTGATATTCATCATTAAGATCCTCAAAAATCACTTGGCAAATTTCCAATTTCTCAATATATGAATCAACACATTGAGCATAAAATTCATTCAATCTTCTCAAATATCGCAAAAATACTTTATGCTCATATTAAGGGAAACAGAAAATTGTCATTCGTTTTTTAAAAAGTTTTTCAAGTTTTTCAACTTTTAGTGATTCCTAAATTTTTCCCATTTTTTTAAATTTTCATTTTTTATTTTATTTGAATTTTTTTAAAAGAAATAAACTAAGCTAAGTCACTACTACTAACAAAATAAACAGAGCAAAACAAAATATATACAGCTAATATGAAAGTAGCAAAGAAAAAGAAAAAGTGACTTAATCTCATGCCGCCGTCCTCGACAACGGCGTCAAAAACTTGTATGAGATTTTCTAATGTGAAATTATTGCTGCAAGCATACAACTCAGAAATTGAGCGTTGTCTCCTCAGGGACAAGGATAAAACTTAGGTCACCAAAAGTCATATCTACAGTAATATAATCATATAATTCATAACTTTTAAATGATTTTACAGACAATAACTCATAATATTAAAAGAAGGGAAGCTTAAAAGTAATCAATTACAATAACCTAAATGAGATATTATATAATCCAAATAAATAGAAATAAAATAAGCAAAAGATCAAAACGGACGAGAATAGAACTGATCTAATTTTTACCTAACTCATTCGACACAAGCAAATCAACTAACAAGAATAAAATCAAAGAAAGCAGAACCTCATTAAAGAGTAGAGGACAAAATATCCAACACTAGTTATACATCATGGCAGAAATCAATTCTTCTAAGCGATTCACGAAATGGACATGCAACCCCATACCACCTTAATAATACAAATCAGACCATTGAAATAGAGGGGAAAGAGAGCGTCAACAATACTCATGGGCACTCTTGCTTGGTGAGCTCAACCCAGTTCTGAATGGATCTCCATTAATGGAGGTCTCAAGCTCTATTTGTGCAGTAAAAATAGAATAAATTGGCGAAGAGGAAGCTACAAAAATTGAACCCAAACTCGCTAATTTTCTAAGCCAAAATCTGAAATTCCAACAAATCAACTAAACAAAAACCAATTATATGAAGTTCGGCAACTACAAAACCTAGATTCAAAACCGAAAAACATGGGAATCAACTCAACCCAAATCAAAACAAAAATCGAAATAAGAAAACGGAACAACCAAAAACAGATAATGTGAAGAGATTAGAATAGCAATCAACCCAAAATATGTGAAGATGAAGGAGATGGAGTCAAGGTCCATTAATGGCGCTGAGCCACATTCCTGAAAACAGGGCATAATCAAACCCAATAACGTAGACCAAGAACCTCTAAATTTTAACTCAACACTTCACGATCTTGTACCAAATTACAAATATTGTTGCTTCTAACCCTCAAATTGAACTAAAATAGCGAAAGCTAGAGAGGAAAAAACAAAATCGAAACTGAGAAATTGAAACTCTAAATCACTAAAATTGAACTAAAACTAAAACTAAAGCTACGAATCTAAAACCCTAAATTAAAACCTAGCTGACCGTCAATTCATCGCTGCCTCGTTTTTATGAACACCCAAATTTAGTTTTATCTTGGCCCTTCATTTGAAGAAGTTGTGGATGGTGGAGATGAAGCTTGGGTGTTGCATGACTCGGTGGTGCTGCTGCTGCATGTGATGCTGATGGTGGTGCGGAGTGGGTGATGTGAAAGAAGTGGCAGATGATGGTGTCAAAGATGACGACAAAAGGAGAGGGGTCGTATCGGGGCACAGGTAGAAGTGAAGAAAGAGAGAGAGAAATAAGGAGGGGGGCTTTCTTCTTGTCACGTACGAGGCACGAGGGGTCGGGGCTGGTATTTTATTTCCTTTTTTACGTCGTCTTTTGGCTGAAAATAGACTGGGCAAAGGCAGGGGGTCGTGGGTTGACAGCAATTGGACTGAATTCTATTTATTTCAGCATTTTTCTTCATTTTTTTCTGATTTTTCATGACCTACAAAAACAAAATCAATTCAATAAAAATCTAGATATAATAATTATCTTGACCACAAATTAGGTATAAAGGTATCATAAAAAGATCATATTTTTGATGCGAACACTCTCCTCTAAGTCCCCCAAGAACAGATTCACCATACCATACAACCTGCGTCATTTGCCCCAAGTTCTAGTTGAGAAAGAAAATATAATTGTTCTTGAGAGTTCTACTGCTAAAGCAATTAGATCTCATGATGTACCCTCTCTCTTTCATATTTCAGACCTTCCCATTTACTAAAGATCTGAAAAGTGAAAAGAGAGGGTTAAAGTACTCTAAAGAGCGCTTACAATATAAATCCAGGGTTAGACCTTATAGAAGTTGTTAATCAAAGGACATTGTTATTCGGGGTCCTAATGACTTTCACGTTCCTTCTAGCATCAATGTTAAGATCCTAACTTCTGCTAAAGAGAAGGAGAAAGTCCCTGACTCAGGACCAGAACATGAAGCAATAAAGTCCTAAATTCTCCAAGACAAATTCACACATAAAGTTGAGTTTCATCTTATTTTTAGATGACTTACTCTGTAAGCCTTCACAAAACATTCAACATTAATGAAATTCAAATCTTAAAATTCAACATCCTGCATTTCTTCCCAAAGTTTACATAATTATATTAGAAAATGTTTTTTTTCCCCATGAGAATGTAGTATTTTTACAATCGCATTCCATAACTACTTTTGTATAAGCCCCTAATCTTTTCAGCTTTTTCCCTTCCTTGTCCTAGACTTTGTTCTTCCTCCCATTTACCTAGGGTTAGAATTGTAAAGTCATTGTTAGGACAATTCTCATTTTGTCCTCCTGACTTTATCTTTCTTGCCCCTCTATTTGAGGGTAGAATAACGCTACTATTCTCAGGCTTGAGGTTAGGGTTTTACTGCCAGCAACTTGTAGGATTTTAGTACCTTATAAGTAATTAGGCTTTCATTTTGGCTTTTGGGATTTTTAGTTTTGAGCCTTTTAAATTCACTCTGAAAATTTTCTTTTCCTTAGGAATTTCAATTTCTCCATTTAAAGATACCTTCTTGCACAAAAAATGAGTTGGAAAAGTGAAATAAAAAGGCATCAAGGTGAGTACTTTGTGCTTTACTAGGGAGTTCCTTTTACCAGCTTTGAAAATTCTACTAGATTTGAGAAGCTACCAAATCATTTAATGGAAAGCTAGATCAAATACCATAATAAATGCCACTAAAAGTAGGTGAAGGATCACCTCAAGAAGAAGGACATCCTGAGGGCTTTGAGACTCAATTCCAGGAGATTTAATGTCCGCCTCCACAATGGGAGTTTGTTGTTGTTGTCATCTTTGTCAATCTTAAATTTTTCTCTTAAGGATTTAGGCTCCCCTTCACCCACTCTTCAAGAATCTGATGGAATTTTTCGAGTCAGCCACCATAACTAAACCCTAAGGGCCATTACTTATATTGTTAACTACTTGTATCTATATTGTCTGCACGTTAAGATGGCTTATTTTGATGTGTTTGTTCAATGATCAATCATGGCAGCTGGTATAGCATCAAAGGTCATAATGATTACCATCTAATCAATGACAAGCCTTAGGGATGCAAAGAGTGGAAAACATCCTCGGTCTATGTTAAAGATTTGAAGAAGGAACATCTTCTTACCCACACAAGTCTTAGACCTACTTCTTACATCTAGGAAGATAGGGGTGTTGAGGGGAAACTAACATAAATCTTGAAAGGCTCATATATGTGAAGAGTTGGCTAGCACAACTAGGAGTACACCCGAATTTAGGAGCTTGAGGAACCAAATTATAACCACCACAGAACCCAACTCTAATGTGATTGAATTGTGTCTAATCTTAATAGTTTCCACCATCAATATGCCTCCTGGTCAATTTCACCATTGAGGATAGCGACGCGTGCGCTCTTTAGGCAGAGGAATCCTCTTAGCCTTTTAAAATTTAGGTCGATACTATTTCTCAGGAAGTTTCTAGGAATTTGGCAAGGATAACAGAGTCTCCTAGTCCTTTGGCCATTTCTCCATTTGTTAAGGGGTTAGAGGATTTAGAAGATATTCCTTTTTTCCATTTCAAAAGAGGGCTTTTGATAGAGCTTCTAAAGAGGTAATAGCTTACAAGCCTTTTCCTATACCACTAAAAGGGGTCGTTAGTGATGTTAAAGCGTGTTAGCTTTCTATTAACCCTATGTTTACCACCCCTTAGCTCCTAGATGAGCTTTATCGCCCTAACACTAAGATTCTGACTCCTATTATGGTCAAAGCTCCTCATAGAGGCCTAAGGATCTAAAGTCTATTTTGACAACCTCACGGGTGCTTTTCAAAAGAAGTCCTTATAGTTTTCTAAGTTTGAGAAAGATTTGAAGACTCCTAGATTTGCTATTGATTTATACCAATAGGAGTATTCTAATACTAAGGATGAGGTTGCAGTTGCCTCTTGAAGGAGAAAATCCAATAGGTAGATATTGAGTCTCAATAAAGGATTCAGTCGCTATAAAGAGGAACTGAAATATGGGAGGTCACAACCTAGGAAACCATCGAAGCTATTGTGAATAGAGCTTTAAGAGTTGGGCTTTCCAACCTTGTCAAGTTGGGTAGCAATAGAAAAAAGTGTAGAACTGTAGAACTCTAAGAAAAGAATTAATCAATTTGTTCTCTCATTCTAAACCTTCTTAATTGTACTTGTGTTTCTAGCTTATTTAATAAAGTTTACTTAATCTTGTGTGGCATATTTTAGTAGAATTATTATTCCTTAGCAAGTTTTTATCCAATTTTGTGGAATTATGAGCAATACCTTCACTGAACCATGTGATTTTTTTTGAGACTTTATTCTACTTCTATAATCTTATCACATTAGTCGCACTCTAATTAAATGATACACAACATAATATGAGGTATATGTGAATTTTAAAGTTGCTTTATTGATATAGACAAAATTAAAACATTAATCTGATTGAGATACAAAGTTCTCACTCTATTTACAGAAGTCTAACTAATATTTAATGCAAAAGCTAGGAAATGAACTATAGTAACACTCAATAGCTTCGATAAGATATCGTTATGTATATAAACATCCAAGATTGTCAACATATCAAGTATTTGGTGCCTTTTAACTCCCCTGGTTAAGCTTGTTGATAGCAGGATAAACTTCTTCATAAATGCATATGATCGTTCCCAGTTCGGCCTAGCTTCCCAAGATGCTTACCTACTACTTCCATGTTTCTCAGCACCAAATCACTTAGCTTTAGAGGGTGATGATGTACCCTTCTATTGTAGGGCATGACAACTTTTGCTTTTAAAGTTCAACTCTGAATGCAACTTCTTTCCTCACTTCTAGTAATACCTCTTAAGCCTCCATCTTTGCTTTTATTTGGCTGTAGTTTATGGCCTTATATCCTTATCTTGTTTGCACCAACTTATACTAGTGTCAAAGCTTTTGAACCATATGCCTATGTAAAATGATGTGTGACCAATTAAAGTTCTGATAATTATTTTAAAAGACTAGAGAATACCTAGGAGTTGATCCACACATGTTTTCTTTCCCCCCTCAGTTTTCTTCCTTAAAGCTTAGATGCATAGTTTTTTGTAGCTTCTACTTGACCATTAGCCTGAGGTTTAGCAAGTTCACACTGTAGCTATAGCTAGCAATCGGAAAGTATGGGTTGTATCTATTGAGAGTTATGTTTCCAAGTATCTAAAGCGTCTCAAGCTAGGCAAAGTAAAGAGTGATAGAAAGTAGAACTAGACTACTTCAAAAAAAAAAAAAAAAGAGACTTCGATTGCAATTAAGCCTAGCATAAACCAATTAATAGAGTCAAACCCTCACCTTCCTAAGTTGTGCTAGCATTAAGGGATAATCGATTGCACCATTGAAGCTCTCCTAAGTCTTCTTTCAAGGATCGGGGGGTAGTTTAATTATTTTAACCACTTATTTTTCATGGGGTTAGCCCAACTAAACTACAAGAGTAGCAACCCTAGACCTAGCTAGGATTAGGATTATTTTCATGTCTAAATGCTAGCCATTCTCCCGACCTATTCTTGACAATTAACCTCACCTTTTAGCGCAAGTTAATTACCCCAAAATATGAATGGAAGCTCTTTTAAGCATTTCATCAAACATTTAGCGGGCATGAGAGAACCTCTAAGTTCAAGCATGAACAAGATAGGATAAGGCTTAAAAAATCAACTAGCCATCTTAAGGGTTAATCATGACTAAAGATAACAAATTTAAGCACACTGAAACACCAAAAATACAAGCAAAATAAAAAACTATTGAGCAAGCAAAGAAATTGAAAACATGAAATTAAAGAGAGAAAGAGAAGAGTAACTTAATCTTGAATAGCAAAATCCACAATCTTATTCTCATCCAGCCTAAAGTATTCTCATCCTAATTGGATTTAGAAGCGGCTAATATAAACTCTAGTCAAGCCTCCAGAGACCTAAGAAAAACCTTCTTCAATTAATTTCGCAATCTGCTTAAGCATCGCGGAAAACAAAAAAATGTTTGGCCGTGCAAAAAACACATAGTCACTTGTGCACTTTTAAAATTGGCAACTGCACGGCTGCCTACGTGCAGCTTCGAGAATCAGAATTGAAATCTGCAGGTTTTTGCACAGTCATGCCTTAATGTACAGCCAACCATGCACTTCTTAGCTCTTCATTCTAGCTACTTTGGCCGTCAAAACTTTATTGGACCGCCTTTCCTCCTTAGAAAACATCCTCATCATTTTCGTTTCTGTCAATACTTACGAATTTCTCATTTTCTTGGCAAAGATTTTTGAAAATAAGAAAAGCACATCTATAAGCACAATATGAACCAAAAGAAAGTTCGTTTGGCCATTTCTTATCAAAATCCAACATAAAAATAAGGAAAAAAAGGAGTCGAATAAATGGGTAAAATGAGGTCAAAATAGAGGTTTATCAAATACCCCAACACAGAAAACAATGAAAAACTAACTTAAGGACCTAACTCACTTTTGTATGAGTCATGGTTGTGTTTAGCTTATGCAACAAGCCCTTTAAACCCCTTGGTTCCCCCAAGTAGACGAGTGAAGTCTCGTACGGGATTTGCAAAAGATATATCCACAAAATCTTAAAAAAGAAGAAGAATAAGAAAATACAAAAATGTTTTGGAACTATGCACAATTAAATTAACCATAGCCCCCTTGTAACACAAGTATCCGTTTATACATGCATAATATACATGTTAAGACTGTTGGTGCTCACTAATGACATCCAAATACCAACTTTTTACCCCACAATACATCAACGTTGTGAATTTATCCTAGTACTTGGTGTGTAATTTTACCGTCATCGTAGGAATTAAGCTTACGATATTCCAACTCAATGCCACTTGATTGACACAAACTACATTATTGACTTACTAACTTGAGAAGCAAGTTTTCCCAGTGACAACATTGCGTCAAAGGATAGCACCCAATAGCGCATGTCTCCAAGAGATACTTGTCATTCTCGACTCTAAGACTCTTTCTAACTTTTTCTTCTCTCTTCTTTCTTTCTTTTCTTTTTTCTGTTTTTATTTTTCTGAATGCAAAATGAAAATAAAAACAAAAGTAATTGTGCACAAAGACAAGCAAGACAGTCAATCATGGATGACTAAGATGCTAAGATAATAGTAACATATAAATAAGGGCTAGATTGCACAGCTATAATGGACTGTCATGGTTAGAATTGATGCCTAGAATGACACATTTAGGACAAGAATCTATCATATATATCATACTTATATACAAGCTAATAACTAAGGTACAAAGGATCAGAGCCAAGTAAAATAGTAATCCAAAAAAAAAAAAAAATCTCCCCAAAACTACAAGAGCCATTTTTTATTTTTTTCCAAAAAAATTTCTTTTTTTTCTCTTTCCTTTTCAAAAAGTTTGAAGCATGGCTTCCCATCCCCCCCACCTAGATCCCACAATGTCTCATTGGAAGCCAAGGAGCCAGCACACCAACAAAACACATATATACAAAAACAAACCTACAATAAATATATAGAAACAAAAGACAAAAATGAAAAAGGAAAAATATTTATATAAAATAAAAATAAAGAAAGAGAAAAGAGGGAATGGATTCACCAAGTCAAGTGTTAGGTACATCTAAATTATCACCTCTTCCAGACCATGCTATGGGAGGTTAAAGGAGTATCAGTCGCTCCTCCTTATCTCAAGGTCCAAGCCACCAATTCAGATGTCGTAAAGCTCGCAAGAGCTTATTGAACACCTAAGCATGCAGCTCAGATGCATGGAAGTAAGAGCACACAAATATGAATCCAGGAATAACAATAAATACTCTCCTAAACTTATCAAATGCCTTGGAAAAATTAGTAGAATGATCGAATACAATGGTCAACATGATTTTCCCAAGCATGTCCTCGAGGTACAGACTGTAATGATCAAGGGAGGGGTCATACCCTATAAAGAGACCTAAGGACTCAAAACCATCAACCCCGTTCACCTTAAGCATGACATAAGAATCAATAGGTACTGCACAATGGGGAAGGCGAGGGTAGTGAACAAGAAGGAAAAGCATACAATATATCGAGGGGATCATGGGTACGTGGTCAACAAGACCAGAAATAGGTGAAACCATAACCAAAACATCCATACATGATCTCCCTATGAGAGTCTCATCAAGATCATGCTCCTCAATAAAAATATTACCTAACTCACAACATACATTATCCTCATCAACACTGGCATCAATAGCAAATGTCTCACATACCTTGAACTCTGTTGGCCGAACCAAAGGAAAGGTGGATCAGAAAATGTAATGATAAATGGAGTGTTGTCACCAAGGATGCTAAGCAAGGATGAAGCAATAAGGGGTAAAATAGTCAAGGGAAGGTCAAGTACTCTCTCTAGTCTAGACTCTAGATTAAGAAAAGATGCACCATCATAACACAAATTAACATCAGTCTAGGGGAACTATACCTAGGCTCGGTCTCATGTGATAGGTTATACTCTCACTTATAATTAACAAACTCAATTTGTTGCTCATTTATTGTCTCTATCATGATAGCAAGTCAGCTAAAACTATCAATAGAAATGTGACAAGGAGAAGAATTACTGTCGAGGCAAGAACAGTGGCAAATCTCATGCAAACGAGGAACATAATTAGGTATGCATGGAAATGGGCTGCAAGAATCACCACAACTAGTCTCAAATTCATAAGTATTGCCAAACCAGCCACTCATGCAAATCCCAAGCTTCATCAATGTTTCCAGTGTAAAAATCCCAAGGTTCTAAAAGAGCAAGGGTCTTACAATTAATACCCTCATAGACTATATTCAAAATTTCCCACTTTCCCAGAAATAACCATAATAAGAAAGAAAAGCGAGTAATCTATCATAGTATCTCCAAGATAATTCGTGCTAATACTGAGGAAAGTGAAAAATAGGCCTTTTTTAAAAAAAATTAATTTTTTCTTGGATTTTTCAAATAAAAGCTGAGGCTTGAATGCTCAACTAAGTGCCAATATTAAAAAGCAACAACCACCCAGTAATGGTGTCAAAAACTTTTGTAAAATTACTTCAAGTACACGGTATAACTGTAGCTAGCAATTGGCAAGTGCAAGTCATATCTATAGGGAGTTGTGTTTCTAAGTACCAAAGTCAATTAAAGCGTCTCAAGCTAAGCAGAGCAAAGGTGATAGAAGGTAGAACTAAACTACTAAAATAAACAAAAAAAGACTTCGATTATAATTAAACCTAAGATAAACAACCTAATCGAGCCAAACCATCACTTTCCCAAGTCCTGCTAATAGTAGGAGATGATCAACTGCACCATCAAAGCTCACTTAAGCCATCTTTCAGGGGGTGAAAGGCTAGTTTAATTGTTTTAATCGACTATTTTTATAGGATTAGCCCAATTAATCTATAAGAGTAGCAATCTTGGACCTAACTAGGATTAGGATTATTTTCTTGTCAAAATGTTGGCCATCCTCTTTACTGGCACTCGATAATTTCCCTCACCTTTCAGCAAAAATTAATTGCCCCAAAACATGAATAAAAGCTGAAACTCTAAATTCAAGCATAAACAAGATAGGCTATGGTTTAAATAAAATCAACTATCATAAGGGCCAATGACAACCTAAGATAACAAATTTAAGCACAATTAAATATGAAAAATACAGATAAAATAGGAACTATTAAGCAAGCAAACAAACTGAAAACATGAAACTAAACAGAGAAATAAAAGGAGAACTTAGTCTTGAATAGTAAAATCCACAATCTTATACACAATATATACTGATATACCCTAAGTTATTCTCCCCTTAATGGGGTATGGAAATGGCTACTGTAAACCCTAGTCGAGCATCTAAAGACTTAAGCAAAACCTTCCCTAGTTAATATCTCAATCTGCTTAAGTATCGTGAAAAAAGGGAAAATGCATGGCCCTCTAAAAAAGGCACATGCACCTGTGCACTTTTGAAATAGGCAGACTACCTAGATGTGTACTTCTACATGGCTACCCATGCATGGCTTCAGAAATTAGGACTGAAATCTGTAGGTTTCTGCATGGTTTTCCCATAATATATGGTCAAATGTACACTTCTCGGGTTCATTGTTACTTATTTTGGTCTTAAAACTTCATTGGACCTCCTTTCCTTCTTGAAAAACATCCTAATGTATTCTTTTCTATTAACAATTGTAAATTTCTCATTTTCTTGGCAACATTTTCCTAAAATAAGAAGAATGCCTCTATAAGCACAATATAAACAAAGGAAGTTAATTTGATCATTTCTTATTAAAATCCAACATAGAAATATCAAAAACAGAGGTCGAATAAAGGGACAAAATGATGTCAAAATAGAGGTTCATCATTGTGAATTATGGTCCCCAGTCTTTGCAATATTCTTTGATTCTCTTTCCCAATGAACTGTTATCCATTATCCACCGTAATGCATCTTATTTCCAAAGGAAATATATGGCCTTATGTTCTAAAATTCTAGCAACTAGTTCTACCTGGACCCACATGGTGAAATAATCTATTACCACAAATAGGAACTTTCTTTATCCATATACCTATAGGAAAGGAACTAGGATGTTCACTACCCCATCTCGTAAATATTATGAGTTCTATAATAGTGGATAGATTGGTGGCTTAAGCATATATATTAGGGGGAAAGATTGACACTTTTCACACTTTCTAGCATATGTTAGTGCATCTTTGAGCAAAATTGGCCAGTAAGACCCTGCCCTCAACATCTTCCCTGTAAGAATTCTACCCCCTACATTCAACCCAGAGTCCCCTTTATGGATTCCTACTAACATGCAGTTAACTTTCTTCGCGTTGACATATCTCGAAGGCTTAGCATAGCCCATTCTTGTTTCACTATACCTAAAAGAGCAGTATCGAGCTACCTTGTTTCTAAGCTTGTTGGCCTCTTATGGATTTTCTGGAAGCTTAACATTTTGCAAATACTTCATAATCAGGGCCATTAAGAGATCCTCTTCATGCTCTATGCTTCCACATCTAATAATTTTGCAAGATACTGATATTAGTGAATCTATTTATGTTGAACTTGCTAGCTTATTCAGAGCACCTACTTGGTAATCCTCTAATCTCCCTAAGTGAGTTAGTTCAAATTGAGGGAAATCCTTTAGTAATTGTTGAATCATAGCCAAATACTTGACTACTTGTTTTCCCCTAGCATTAAATACTTCTCCAATTTGACTGACGATATGCTGGGAGTTACTAAATACTAATACTCTTATCTACCAAAGTTTTACACATCTCTAGTCTTGCTATTATGGCTTCATATTTAGCCTCACGGCTGCGAATGCAAATCCTAAGAAATACTTATATTTCTTCCATTCAGGGCAAATCAAACTGAAGCCAATCCTAAAGCCATTTTGTGTTAAGGACCCATCTATATAAATAGTCCACCATTTGGTTCTAACTTTAGGTCTTTGTCTTTGAACATGCACCCCATAAAGAAGTGTGATAGGACCTGCACTGTAATGGATCTTTGGGTTTATATTTTATATCAGACCTTGATAGCTCCACAACCCAGAGCAGCATCCTCCTATAGCAATCATATTTTTGCATCATCTTTCTTAAGTGTTGATCATCTAGGACCTTGATAAGATGAGTTTCAAAACATGGCTGAATCTTAATGGCTATTGTAACTAACCCTAAGACTAGCTTCTCTATGTTTGGATAATTTAGGTCTAGTCTTGCTAGGGCACAGCTTATAAAGTAGACAAGAATTATTCTCCTGTCCTTTTCTCTAACTGGTGCTCTGAGGTTACTATACGCATCATATAATCATCTCCCGATTAAGGCTTGATAAGGTTGGTATGTCTATCATATACTAGTTAAGCTAGTTAAAAGCTTCCTTACCTTCTTCTTTCTATATAAAGTATATGATAGAGCTAAAGAATGGGAACACTTTGAGGAGAAATAAGGTTAGAATCTCCCCAGAGCTGCCATGTAAACTGTGAATTTTTTATACTTCTTCAATTGTTTGGGGACTTTTTATCTCTAGTATAGCTTGGGCTTTATCTAGACTTGCTTCTATCCCTCTGTAATTAATTATAAAACCCAAGAACTTCTCTGCTCATACCCCAAAAGTACACTTTTTAGGGTTCAAGTTCATGTTGTACTTAGAGTGTTAAAAGCCTCCTTTAGATCCATGAAGTGCTAATCTAAAGTCTTAGACTTCATAGTCAAGTAATCAATACACTTCGTATGGCCACCAATCTGGTTTTTAAAAGTTTGGTGACTAACCTTTAGTGCATGGCCCTATCATTCTTTAGTCCAAATGGTATTACCTTATGCTAGCAAAGGCCTTGGTTTATTTATAAAAATATCCTAATCCTACTCCCATATGACTGTCTAATGAAAGCTTGAATATGCATCCACGAAAGTAAGATATTTATGACCATTATTAGAATCCACTAGTTGATATATCCTAGGAAGTAGGAAGCAACCATTTGGATATGCTCTCTTGAAGATTGTGTAGTTTGCATCCATCCTTAAGGAACTATTTAGCTTCTCCACTATCACCACATTAGCCATCCATTCTGGATTATACCACTCTTTAATGAACCCAACATCTAATGGCTTCTACAATTCCTCTAAGAATGTCTTGCTTCTGCTAAAAGCTAAGCGTCTTCTTTTCTACTTGATTAGTTTCACTTGAGGATTTATGGCCAGCTTATATACCATAACCTTTGGATATATCCCTGACATCTCTTATGTTGCATATGCAAACACATATTGAACGATTTGGTATTGTCTTAAGAGGTTCCTCAAAGCTTCTACATATTCTAGCTCTAGGTCTACCCCTGTCTGCACTCTCCTGGATTCAGCTTCTAAGAAAGGGATCTTATGTAGCTATTTCTGAGGCTTGGGCCCAGAATTTTTTATATATCTATTATGCAACTTCAAAATCATACTCATGTCGTTGCCATATAGCCTACCTTTTCATCCTTTGTGATGTCTCACCCAAGTCATACTTATGTTAACCTATAGGGCATACGCTTTTAGGATAGACATATAGCACTATCTTGCACTTTTTTGATATCTAATATCCCTCTCTACACACATTCGGTATGTACTACATCTCAGGTTGAATGTGGAGAGTGTTGCTCTCAAAAAAGATCAAGAGAGGCCTTCATGCAATCGTGTTATAGGCAGATGGCACATTTATCACTACAAATTCAACCGTTAATTGTCACCTGATCTTCCTCTTCTATGCTCCCATCCTAGAGGGTAATTTGATCACTCCTTTAGGGAATGTAGCATGCCTTGTAAATCTTGTCATTGGATATAAGGATAAGGCTAAATCCTTCCCATTCAATCTAAGCATACTAAAGCAATCATAAAACATGACACATGTGGAGCTGGTAATGTCCCCTAGTACTCACTTAATTTCATAGGTTGCCACAAAGATCACTGTGGGGATTATCAAGGGGTCTTGTTGCTTCAAATATCGTCTTCGGTCAGGGAGTTACTATTACCATATTTATATAAGAGGGATCTTGATCTAAAATCCTTAGATGATTCTTTAAGGCTTTGTTTGATAACTAGCAAGAAAGGGCCTGCATATATCATATGTATAGTGTCCTTAAGAGATCCTTCCTACAAATCATCTTATCCTTTGAAAGTGTTCTCCTTTGAGAACTTCCTTTTTTGCTCTGGTTTGTCCTTTAGAAGCTAGTCCAATTCTGCCTTTCTAGCCAGGTTGCCCAACACTCGTCTAATTCCAATAGTATTCTATGTCATAGCCATAATCCTTGGCCTTTGCTTGAGGTCTTTTGGTTTATCCATTGGTATGCTACATGTAATCTCCATGAGGATCCCACTTCCAGAAGTGTCAAAGAGGGATTATGTCGTAAAGGTTTTCTACTTCTTTTCTTTATGCATGTATTTTTAACACTCTGTATCCTCCCCTTAGACATTTCTATCTGAGATTTTGATCCTCTAATCACATCTTTCATGTGGACAAAACCTTCAGCCTCTTTTAAAGCTTCTATAAGGGTGGTGTGGGGCTTCATCATTAGCTTTTCTTTCAATGTGGAGTGTGCAACTCTATTAACAAAGACTGCTACTGTGACACTCAGCTTCCGACCCAAAATAAAGAGAGTTACCTTACTAAACCTGCTCATAGAGTTAGCCAGGAGCTCCCTATCTCTACGATTTACCTTCATCAAGTCTAATTTTGGGTCTCTTTACTTCCTGTGAAGTGGCGCCAAAAACTTGAAATTACTGCAAGTGCATGGGTGTTGCAGTTAAAAAAAAGGAAAGTATCGTCGATAGATACCAAAAGCAAAATTACCAAGTTCTTTCTATTAGAAAATGCTAAGCAATTACTTAATTGAGAACTTTGATTCGATAACTCCTTATTAACAGTTTCTGAATTCAATCAAGGAAAAACACCTAGGGATTTATTTAGTTAAGAAAGATGTTGGATCATACGATTAACATGTGCTTTTCTATAAATTGGGTAATTTCGATGAATTACAATCGATTCAGAATTTAGTCTATTCTTTCGAAATTGACCAAATTGCCTAAACTAGACCAAAGTCATTCTTTCAAACTAATTTACCTTAATCTAAGTTCAGTATTTTTGATTGCTCATTCATCCTCCCAACATACAAATTTCTCTTTCAAGTCATTGCTATATTAGGTCTTATCAAGCAGTCTAACAATCAAATTTTACCTTTCAGTTCTTCATTCTATTGTCTCAAGGGTGCAAGCAAATTTGGCCAAGTCCACTCACATCATGATAATCACTTGATAAAATGAAATCAAACCAACATGAAAAGAAAACACAATTCTATTGAATTAAAATGGTCCAACTACACTTCCATTAACAAACAAATTCTTAGACAAGATAAACTACTCACTCATGATTAAAAATTAATTAACTAACCAAATGATTCAGCGAGATATGAAAGGGAAAAACTCGGCAAGGACAGCCTCCAACAAAGTCTTCAAACCGCCAACAAAGTCTTCAAACCGCCAACAAGACCGAGTTTCACACTCATGATTCTCACTTGCACAAAAATCAAACTAAAATCCTAACTACAAAGAGTAGAATTTGGGAAAGGGAATGACTATTATGATGAGGGGATTCTCTCTTTCTGCTATTGAGGGATGTCCTTTTAAGTAAATCTTGAGCTTTCCCAGCCACGCAGCCGAAGAGAGACGAAGAGGCCACAGTTACACAGGAACCACAGTCCATGGCAACCACCACGGTTGGACCGTGGTCTTGGCTAGAACCGAATTCTGCTCTTCTCTTACTCCACGGGCATAGGGCTTGAGGTACCTCTGTGACAGGTCAATAAGTACCCAAAATGTGGGTCAAATGCTGGGTCAAAAGATCTAAAATCCTATAAATATCATCAAACAACCACACGTTAGCATAAAACGAGAATAACAGTATAAATTATAGCACAAATCACACAATTTTCCTAAAAATGCAGCAAAATGACCTTAAAATAATATATACGTTAAGCACTTATCAAACTCTCCCATGCTTGAACTGTTGCCTATCCCTAAGCAATGCTAAGACCAAAAATTATTCAAAAACCTCCTCAGGATAGACATAAGTAGCATCCTAATGGCAAATGTGATCTAAAATGGGCCCAAAAGGTGCAAAAAGCATTTAGCAAATAGACTAGGGGATGAAATTTTCGAAAACCACTTGATATACCACAATGTCAAATTTGAATTAATCCCCCCAAATCATCAAATACAATCACATTAACATTTGAAACAAAGGGAGCTAGTAATGTCGGTAGAACCTCACTATAGTCATGTGACACTCATCACTCACGTGTTTGAAATGTAAGAGGGTTCCCTCAATTCTCATTGCATCGACTCAAATCTACTATATGCTTGACAAGGCTCTCTAATTCGCCATCACTAGAATGCAATACACATTAGACAATCATGAGGACTTTTATATGGTTGTAACGGGGTCATAGATAAAGGTAAGAGGGGAACGAATGTTTTGGAAATATGGAACTAGAAGCCATAGACTAAGAGCTAAACGTTTCCAATGTACTCATGCAACATTGTCCTTAGATCAATACAATTCATCTACGAAATACATCCTGATTTGAAGAGATAAAGAGTTGAAAGTCATAAATATTTTTACAATCCAAACAAGGCTAACGCTCCTTTTATTATTGCTTTTTTTCTTCTTTTTTTTTCCTCTCTTTTTTTTTTTAAGAGTTAGCTAAGGAAAATCCATATCAAACTTTGAATTTCAACTCTTCTCTAAACTTTGTACAACAAGACAAGGGATTTCTTACATAAAACAAGAACACAAGTCCCTTCCCTAAACAACCAAATGTACTAAAGAGATCTCAATATACCTTACTAGTTCCCAATTAAACTCGAGGCACAAGGATGAAATGCTTCTCTAGTTTTAGCTTAAGGGTTAGATAATTATTTGGCCAAAAGTTATGCTTGGAGGTTCAAATCAATATAAACAGATATAAACTCAAAGGGGCTAGTAAGAGATAATGCATAACAAAGGTTGCTATTTGGTCTTTGGGGATAACAAGTCAAAGAATGTATCAATCATATTGCCTAAATACATATACAAAATGTGATCTTGAATGAGAATCAAAGTAAGTTCCAGAGAAATGATGTTAAGGAAGAGTCGCTCACAAATTGACAAGAGACTAAATTGATAAATTAGTCTTTAAAAGCTCAAAGTCTCACAAGACATCTACCAAGGTTATAACTAGCTCATTAGTAAACACATGCTAAAATTCTTATAAAGAGTCATGAAGTAATCAAGTCGCACTCAATATTTGGTCAAAACATGAAGCTCCTTTTCGAAAACTCATTCTCAAATATTTTTATGCACATTTGGGAAAATTCAAAGGATCAATCTAAACCAAAGAAGTCTACGTAGTCTACGAAGATCATCATCGGAGGATTTTTTTTCTTTTTTTTTTTTTCAAAGATGTGTGGTCCTATTAACTAGCTTATGAAAAATGCAAAAACTATGAAAAGAAACTCTAAAATGCAACCTAAAATGAAAAGAAACCTAAATGTACTTCTAAAATGCTTCTAACCACATAAGATTAACACCTACAATGTAACTCCAAATGCAATCATGAATAATATATACAATACATACACAGGCACACACTAAACCAAATCGCGCATCAGACGCCACTAAATACGTATTAACTCCCCCATGCTTGAACAAAACATTATCCTCAATGGGTGCACACAATAGAAAAAGAAGAAAAAAAAGGGAACGGGGAGTAGCCAAAAAAAAAAAAATAAATCAGAAAGGAGGTAGCGGAGGAGGATGGGGTAGTTGGCCATAAGAGATATGTCAATCTCGCTAGGTCTCTAAACAAGCCTTATAATCCTGGAAGTATTGAGTCTGGATAGCAAGTATCCCACGGAGCTCGTCGTGGCGCTCTTGGACAAAGTCACGAAGAACGGCGTTCTCAAAAGCAACATATGCTCGAAGGGATACTTGCTCCTCCTGGATGGACCAAATGGTGGCTTGGCGGTCAGCATAGTTAGTGGTGGTGGTTAGGAATAAGAATTAGGTCCGGCTTGACTAGTAAATGGGGGTAGAGGGGGTACGGGTTAAACCACCTTGGCATCACCAGGTACCTAATAACGGTTAACCCAGTGAAGTTAGATGGTTTGATTAACATTGGAAAGCAGCAGAAGCCGATCCTCAAGATATATCCAGCATAGATGTCCAGCCTCTACTTTGCAAAAGTTCATTATCTCAAAAGCGGCTTGATCAAGCCGCTCGGACCTAGATACTCGATCCTCAGGGTTGGGCTAAACACCTAAAAATCTAGCAACGATAGTGACTATACTAGCAATTACTATCCTACCCTTAGTACTAACAGTAGCAATATACAACTATCTGGTTAAGAACGCCCCAGGATCAAGTTGAACACCATCAAGCATACAAGACAGAAAATATAGCTTAGACAATCTCAGGACATTCAGACTATCATCCCGAGCAAAGAAACAACAAGCAAGGACATGCTAAGCTACATGAATGTAAGGGTTCTGAATATGAGTGCATTTGGAAGAACTAGTACTATACCTAACACTCCCCGAAAGCTCACTCTAAAATGCATTCGGGTTGAATTCTCGGGAGACTTGATGGTTTGGCAAATCCATGCCAGGTGGAAAACCAAAGATACTATTGAAGGCACCTAAGTCCAACTCATAAAATTGCCCTTGTAAATAGAAGGAAATGTATCCCACTTGACATCGAGGCCCTCGAGTGACCTCAACATGTAGGGTACTCAGGAACTCAAAGGTAAGGTTTCGATATGTATGCTCCTTAATCTCAATGAAATGTCCCATACCCCCTCGTGCAAACAACCACTGTATATCATC
The DNA here is from genome assembly GCA_029747015.1 of Carnegiea gigantea. Taxonomy (NCBI): domain Eukaryota; kingdom Viridiplantae; phylum Streptophyta; class Magnoliopsida; order Caryophyllales; family Cactaceae; genus Carnegiea; species Carnegiea gigantea. The sequence goes on from JAKOGI010001064.1 coordinate 290,273, forward strand.
TAACATTCCTAAATGGCCTAATAGTTCATCATCATAGTAACGAGTTCCCGCAACCATACGTTCATTCAAACAAGCATATCTAGCAACATGATAGGGGTTGGTTCAACCAAGAGGATAAGGAATGATACCTTGAGCTCGTACGTTGGTGGAAGTTTGGAGGTCCGTTGAGGTCGGGATGGTGCTTGGCTAGATGTTCCTGCCTCCTTGATATTCCTTTGTCTCTTGGTGGGTGCCATGATTGCAAATAATGGAAGAAAAATTGAAACTAAAACCTAAAAAATAAGATGTGAGAAAGAAAAATAAAGAACTTAAGTAAAAAGAAAAAGAATAGAGAGGGAAGAATGTGGTTATGGAAAATGGGTGAAGGTAAGATGAGGTTGAAAAAGAAATGGTGGAAAGAGTGAAATTTGTGAGAGAAAGAGAAAGATTAAGTGAAAAGGGAGGATTTTAAGTGAAAATGGAGTGAAAATGAGAAAAAACGAAGGAGAAATGAAGGTGTAGCAAGGGTGGTTTTAGAGAGAGAATAGGGAGGTAGAGAGAGAAAATGTTGAAGAAGAAGAAGAAGATGGGAAAAATGGATGGTCACCGCGATCAAAAACCATTAACCGCGGCCCGTAGCAGCTCACCACAGATTGCAGCAGCTCACCACAATCCGTGGTGTTCACCATAGTCGGACCGTGGTATCTGCTGGACACTAATTTTCTTTGCTTTGCAGACTGGGCACCCCACGGGCCGTATTGGAGTGTTGCGGTTTGTGGGGTTTAACATTTTTCTCTTTTTTTTTCTTTTCTTCTGTGTTCCCTGCTCCTTTCCTCTCTGTATTTGTTTCTCTTTTTTTTCTCTCTTTTTTTTTTGACTAAAAGAAAAACAACTAAGAAATGAAAATCAAAGCTATAAAAGGGGCTTGGATTGCCCCCCAGGAAGCGCTCTTTTAAGGTCAAGAGCTTGACCATGCTTCTATGATTGGTCTGGAGCAGTGAGTGTATGGACGTCATTTTTATCACGAACCACAAAATCAAACTTCTTCAAACGAAGCTACCACCTCAAAAGCTCAGGTTAGAGGTCCTTCATCATCATTAATTTACGCCATAGCACATTGTTAGCATACAAGACAAATCGAGTACGTGGTTCATTAGACTGGCCAGTATCACTTTGTTCAATTCCCAAATCAAAGTCTGCATCAAGTCCTTACATATAAGGCAAAGAGAGAACTGCTTAAGCAAACCTGCAATAATCACTCATAGTAGACTCACTAAAAGCATGGGCCTCAACCCCGAATATGCTAGGCGGCGTAGGAGCAGCAAACTCCACGTTAACATAACCTTGGTTGGGGTCCTCAATGGAAATCTAATCAAAATCAGAAGGATCTTAACAATTCAAAACATCCTCCATGTTAATCTCAGGAGAAGGGGAAAATGCATCTAATAAGGAAGAATTAGGAAAAACCACTTTTTCCTCCATATGGCAGAACATAGCATAATACCCTTATACTTCAAATGTTATCGGCCCCCTTTTTAAATCAATATGGCACCCTGTTGTAGCCATGAAGGGCCTACCTAGAATAATTTAAGCATCATCAGTCTCAGTCATATCAGCAATGATAAAGCCTTCCAATATCCAAATATCTCCTATTTTGACCGGCACATTCTCTAGTTTGCCTAAAGGTTACATTTCATGTTCGTCTGCTAATTTTAGTGAAAAAGGTGTAGATTGTAATGATCCTAAGTGAAGCCAATGAAACAAAGTGTATGGCATTAAACTGACGCTTGCACCTAGGCCGCATAAAGCTCTCTATATTTCCGCCTTTCCCACAACATAGGGGATAGGAAAACTACTTGGGTTAGGAAGCTTAGGTGGAAAAAATGTTGGGATCTCTAAACTTTCATTCTCTATGAATATCACAGCCTTGCCACCATCATTTCTCTCCTTACTCTCAACTATAATTATTTCTCTACGCGCTTCAAATGGTGTGTCCTCGGCGTCAATAGAGTCCTCTACCCCTTTCTTCAAGGCAACACAATTACAATGCTCATGGGGGTTAGATTCTGGCTTTCTCGGGAGTCTTCCCAAGGGTGTAGATGAAGAGCCAGCTTGCTGGGCAACTTAGGTTCCAACATCTTATTGTGAGTTGTAAGCACATTAACTTTAGAGGCTGATTGCTTTATATACTCATCTTGCTTTTGTTACGCCAAAAGTATACTCTCCATTATGGCCTCCAAATTGGACTTTTGGACAGCTTGTGGAGGGAAAGGCATTCTTTGAAAATCGGGGGTGGCCTAGCATTTACTAGGGGCATATTTGGAGGGTTTTGATTAGACCTATGTGGAAAATTTGGATAGTTCATCCAACCCGGATAGTAGGTATTGGAGTAAGGGTCATTGGTCAGTCTCAGGTTGAAGTTTTGGACATAATTGACTTCACTAGAATCTTGGAAAAAAGGACTCCCAACTTAGCAATTCAAAGTCACATGTTCAATAGAACCACAAATTTCACATGGAGGACGAGCATTAGAATTCACAGAATTCACATTCATATGGTCGAACCTTTGAGTCATAGCATCAACTTTAGCAGAAAGCAAAGTAAGTACATCAACTTCAAGCTTACCTCTAACCTACTTGGGTTAGCCTCGTTTGGTGGACCATTAGAAATTATTTAATGCCATCTCCTCTATCAAATTGAAGGCTTCATCCTCCGTCTCATTCATCAAAGCACCTCCCACCCCCGCATCTATGGTAAGCCACACTGCTTGAGTTACTCCACTGTAAAAGGTCTAGATAATCATCCACCTTTGGAGTCCATAATGAGGGCATAACCTTAGCAAGTCCTTGAATCACTGCCAAGCTTCATAAAGCGATTCATCTTCCCTTTGAGTGAAGGTAGTGATTTGGTTCCTTAGACTTGCCATCTTTGATGGTGGGAAGAATTTGCCAAGAAAAGCTTTAGTTAGCTCCTCCCAAGTGGTGATGGAATCTGGTGGCAATGAATGTAGCCAAGCACGCACCTTGTCCTTGAGAGAAAACGGGAATAAGCGAAGGCGAATTGCATCGGTGGATACTCCATTTAACTTTAATATATCGTACACCTCTAAAAAGATTGAGAGGTGAAGATTGGAGTCCTCCATTAGTGATCCTCCAAATGGAATTTATTGAACCATTGAAACTAATGCTAGCCATAACTCAAAGTTGTTCACCTCCACCATAGGTCTAACTATGCTAGAGGTGATACCTTAGACACCCGGAGTGATAAAATCCCGAAGTGTCCTTCTTTCAGGTTCCCTTCTTGGTGGTTCCATCTTTGGCAAAGTTTCTTAAGCTTTATGCCTTTGTCTTTCTACCATTTGCTTCTTTGTCTTTTGATGAAAAGTCTTCTCGATTTCAGGATCGCGTTCGTGAACAAATGGACTTCGCATAAAAGGGAGAATCCTCTTGTAAGCTAAATCACCAACACTACCTAAGCAATCAAAAGTGGAAAAAAATAAAAAAGAAAGGTACTTAGTCACTCTCACAAGATCGACTTGATATTTAACAATTTCTCCCCAACAACAGCATAAAAAACTTGACACTACCGCAAGTGCATGGGTGTTGTAGTAAAAAAAGAAAGAAAGAAAGTATCGTTCACAGGGATCAAAAGCAAAATTACCAAGTTCTTTCTATTAGAAAATGCTAAGCAATTACTTAATCGAGGATTTTAATTCGGTAACTTCTAATTAACAGTTTCTGTATTCAATCAAGGAAAAACGCCTAGGGATTTATTTAGTTAAGAGAGGTGTTAGATCATACGATTAACATTTGCTTTTCTCTAAATTGGATAATTTCGAGGAATTGCAATCGATTCATAATTTAGTCTATTCTTTCGAAATCGGCCAAATTGTCTAAACTAAACCAAATTCATTCTTTCAAACTAATTTGTCTTAATCTAAGTTTAGTATTTTTGATTACTCATTCATCCTCCCAACATGCAAATTTGTCTTTCAAGTCATTGCTATATTAGGTCTTATCAAGCAGTCTAACAATCGAATTTCACCTTTCAGTTCTTCATTCTATTGTCTCAAGGGTGCAAGCAAATTTGGCCAAGTCTACTCACAACATGATAATCACTTGAGAAAACGAAATCAAACCAATATGAAAAGAAAGCACAATTCTATTGAATTAAAATGATCTGACTACACTTCCATTAACAAACAAATCCCTAGACAAGATATACTACTCACTCATGATTAAAAATTAATAAACAATCAAATGATTCAACGAGATCTAAGGGGGAAAGACTTGGCAATGACAGCCTCCAACAAAGTCTTCAAACTGCCAACAAAACTGAGTTTCACACTCAAGATTCTCACTTGCACAAAAACCAAACTAAAATCGCAACTACGAAAAGCAAAATTTGGGAAATGGAATGACTATCTATGATGAAGGAATTCTCTCTTTCTGCTACTGAGGGACACCCTTTTAAACAAAATCTTGAGCTTTCCCAACCACACAGCTGAAGGGAGATGAAAAGGCCACAGTTACTCATGAACCATGATCCGTGGCAGCCACCACAATTAGACCGTGGTCTTGGCTGGAACCGAATTCTGCTCTTCTCCTACTCCATGGGCATAGGGCTTGGGGTACCTCCGTGGCAGGTTAATTAGTACACAAAATGTGGGTCAAATGCTGGGTCAAACGATCCAAAATCCTGTAAATACATCAAACAACCACATCCAAGCATAAAACGAGAATATGAGTATAAATTATAGCATAAAGCACACAATTCTCCCAAAAATACAGCAAAATAACCTTAAAATGATATATACATTAAGCACTTATCACTCACAAACCTTGTAAAAAGGTCTTCGCAGAACTTGATAGATCTTGGGGGTAGTTATTGAACCAGGTTTATGCCACCTCCTTAGGGGTGGCTGGAAAATACCTATGTACTACTGCCTCTATGGGAGATAGCTATAAATATATTTGGGTCAAATAGGCATCTATGTGCTCTTATGGTTAATAACCCCCTCAGAAGGTCCAATATGAGGCACCTTATTCCTTCTCTAGAGCTTAGGATTCCAGGTCTTATAATTCAAAGGTGTCTTAAAAAGTGGGTGATTCACTATTGGGTTATGTTATCTACTAACCTCCAATGTGCACTCCTGAGTGCTCTGCCTACTAGTTATGGTCCAGATGGAAGCAAATCTTTATGAGTTTTCTCCATGTTCCTCCTCTCATTCTTCTTGACCAAATTTCTTTTATATAGATTTCTCATGCGTAATCTTTTTCTGGTTGATGCCCTCTCAAGTCATCTTCTTTTGCTACACTTTCCCATAAAAATCCTATTCTTAGGGTCTCTCTCATCGAGCTCCTCCAACAAGAGTTCGTTATACATACAAGTTTTTGATTCCTCTATCTAAGCATAGCCTGAAGGCTTCTTAAGACTAGCTTTAGTTAGGTGGTGCTAAGCAGCCATTAAAACATATAGCTCTTTCATCATAAGAGCTAAAGTCGAATTGACTCTAGAGGCTATTGCTTCATCAGTCGAATTTTCTTTTTCCACCTAGGTTTGGAGTTCTTGCATCCTCCATCCCTTTGGCATGGTTGTTAGAGATATTACCCTTAGGATTTCCTATTTGGCCTCAAAATGCACTTATTTTATACCCTATTTTGTCTGGATTGTAGCTCGTAACAATTGTTAAATTATGTTATTTATTAGTATTTTTTTATTTTATAGGTAATAAAGAAGACTACCCAAATGCTGGATAATGGGTGTAAACATGCTAAGATTGCATTTAAGAACCCCCGGATGCTCCAGAGGGATAATCTGAGATAATGAAGCACGACCGACTTAACCCATCACAATAGCTGCCAGAAAAATAAGGAAGAAAAAGAAGATAGAGAGTTAGCATGGGCTACCATGTGACCTCTGCTCCTGCGCAAACTGTCGTGCTGAATTGTAGAGAGTTGACATGGTCTGCCTCTGCCATATGGCATAATTGTACCAAACCTTTAGAGCTAACACCATTTAAACTCCCTTCTCCCATTTGTGTAGTCAAATAGATTTTATGTAGGAGTCAAATAGATTCTATGTAGGAGTTAACTTAAGTTTTATTATAGGGTAAAGCTAGAATCTCTCTTATAGCTACTCTGAACTCATTCTAATTTAATCACAGTTCAAGTTTTTAGTATTTCATTGGCTTTCACTCTCCAATGTCTTGCAAATTTAGCTTTGCTTTCTCTTTTTACTTCATGCTTTGTTGTTATTGTTCAAGTTCGTGCTTTAAATGGGAGATTTTTGTGTTAATCTTTCCCTAGTGATAATGTTTTGTTTCCTAATTAATTTTTTTCTCACTTTCTGTACTCGTAATTAGTCTCTTTGTTTTTTAAAACCGTCAAGTTCAAGCTCTTTCTCTCTGTACCATTTTTCAGTTTCAAAAACCATTTTCAATGTTTCAGTTTTTGGTATATTTAGTGGTTAAATTAGAATTGCCTAGGCTACATTAAGGAAAATAAGTGGAAGTCAAGCCATAAATACCATCCCTTCTCCCAACTCTAGAAACCATCCTCCATTATTGGATTTTTAACTTTTTAGCTAACTCTCTTTCTCTTTTCTCTTTGTAGCTAATTTAAATGCTAGTTCACTTACTTAAGTTATTTGCTTATTTAGTAGTTAGAATCATGTTTATATTTAGTTTTTAATCATGCTTAAATTGTGTTTATGCTTAGTAATATTTGTTAATCAAGATTCATGGTTGATTAGCATTAAATTAGATATTTATTTATAGGTTTTAGCTTTTTATTGTTTTCTATAGAATAGATATACACCATATTAGTTAATAAGTGACTTGATTTCAACACCATTCCAAAGGATGACAATTTTATCCTCATAGCAGTGCCATTTTGTTAAATAATGTTTTGCGAGTATGGGGAAAATTTGTCCTCTAATACGACACCAAAATCAAGTCATTTACTAGCTAATATAGCACATACCTATTCCAAGAAAAGTAATAAAAAGCTAAGCTATGTGAATTAATAAGTAATTTTATCCTAATCAAGAACTAATCATGATTAACAAATACTAATTAAAGCTTAAACACAACTTAAGCAGAACTACCCAAACTAGATCTAACATGATTCTAACTACTACATAACCAGAAAGCAAGTTTTAATTAACTAGAAAGGGAAACGAGCAAGAGAGTTACCTACAAAAGTATGAAATCCAACAATGGAGGTTAGCCTCCAAAGCTAGAGCAAGGGATGAAAGTATGGTTTACTTTCAAACTTATTCTTACTAATTTATTCTAGTTAATTCTAATTCAATCCACAACTAATTCAAAAACTTGAACGTTGACAATAGGTTTTGAAACCCTAAAATGTCAATCAAGAAAGAACTTGAACCTTGAAGATTTGATAGAGGGAAGGGAGAGATTATGAGTAAAGAAAGTGAGAAAAACTTCACTAACAAGCAAAACATTGACACTAAGGCAAGACAAACACCAAAGAATCTGAACGTTGAAGATTTGTCAAAAGGAAAGGAGATATTGTGAGTAAAGAAAGTGAGAAAAACATCATTAGAAAGCAAAACATTAACACTAAGGCAATATGAACATCAAAATCAACTATTTAATGCAAGAATTTGAACACTAACTAAGCATGAAGTAAAGAGAGAAAATTGAGGAATAAACCTAAATTACCAACAATTAGATCTAGAGAGAAAGCAAGTAAAACAAAAAACAAATCAACTTAGATTGAATTGGAATGAGTTTAGATTAGTGCAAGAGAGACTCTAACCCTAGTCTACACTAAAACTTAAGCTAAATCCTACTTAAAATCTATTTGATTGTACAATTAAATAGGGGAAGAAGGTGTACATGGGGCTGAATCTATGAGTTTGGCATTGTCTTCCATGTGGCATGGACAAACCATGCTAACTCTTTAGAATTCATCACGATAATTGTGCAAGAGTAGAGATAACCCGTTCAACTCTCTATAATCTTTTACTTCCTTGTTTTTCGAGGCAGCTTTCGTGACAGGTTAACCTAGGCATCCTTCAAGATTATCCTCAGTCATCCTTCTAGGTTATCGCAGGTTCTCCTGCAAAACTTTTAGTATGTTTTACACCCACCATCCACCTTTTTAGCGATTCTCTTTTTTACATATAAAACCAAGAAAAAACACTAATAATAAACCTAATCTAACAATTATCATGAGCTAAAATCAAATTAAGTGAAATGAGATATAAAATATGCACATTTGAGGCGTAACATTTCCATCTTGGGATCCTCTAGTTTCTTTCCCTTTGTCATTTTTCTGTGGTGGCATATTACATAATCTCATGTGCTCTCACCAAATGTTCAAGTTCAACTTTGATCTAAGTTTCTATTTGGAGCTTGAAGAAGCTTGTACCACCATCCAAGGAATTCCAGCAAAAAAACTCTCATAAAAGGGGGTTCCTTATCTTCAAGAGCATCTGACGCTCAAATTAGAAAGAGAATTATGAATATAGAAAGCAGCTTGATTAGCTTGTTGAATTGCTTACCTTTAGGGCTTTGTCATGACTTGTTTACATAGAGTTTCTTTGGCGGTTCTCTAGGGAAGCATATTAGAATTTCACATCATTAGGACATAGATTTTATTCCTCATATGGGAATTCCCTTAGATCTTTACCTTACTTGAGGATCTTACCTAGATCTTTGCCAGATCTCCTACCCTTAGCACAAGTCGTGGTGTATTTCAATGCTCTTTGGACTAGTCTAACCCTAAGCTTTTCGTTTGGGCTGAGCCTAATGCTTAGTGCTGCTGGCTTTTATTTCAATGTATTTTTTTCATTAGGCTCATTTCTAGACTTTGGCCTAAGAGCCAAGGATTTTGTACCACCTAAATCAAAAATCTATAAAAATTACAACACAATCTATATATAGTAAAATGAAACAAAACCCTCCTAAATCTTTTACACACATAATTCCCACAAAATTTCTGAGATAATTAATAGTTTTTACTTTTTTGCTTTTTTAAAAAATAGGAGTTAGTCAAGTTTGTATGTATGATTTTCCTTCCAAAAAAAGATTTTATAAAGTTAATTACAATTCTAGGGATTTTCTTTCCATGGAAAACAAATAATATTAAATTATGATAAAGTATTATATTATATTACTGAAACTACTTTAAATATTACCAAAACTAATGCGTTATATTATAATAAAATAAATGTAATAATTACAGATAATCTATTATGCATATTTAGTTTTTAATTCTTGCCAAACTTTGCAATCGATTAGGAACATTATAAAAATACATAGTCACATACAAATATTCTATTCCTTATTTACTATAATTCAATACACAATTATTATTATGAAGAAATAATAAAAGATATTTCATTTTCATCATAGTGATTTCTTCTTATCTATTTGAACATAAACATAAACATAAATATGGAATGTTAGATATTTCATATACGATACAATCTCATTTACAAATCCTATGCACACAACATAATGTCACCAACACATCACCAAAAGCTATCAATTTGCCTTTAATTTTCAAAACACATAAATTCAAGCCAATATTAACAATTAAAATGGCTATAATGTTTTCTTTATAACACATATTCTTATTTTGATTTGTGGAAACTAGATTGTTTCAATTTCTAGAGTACAAGAATCCAAGTGAGGATTAACATTTCTTGGTGGTAAGAATTTCTCTATTTTTAACAGATATTTTTATTGTGATCTTCTTGCTATCAAACTACGAAGAATTAATAAAATTATGAAACTTATAACATTTCCCACGTATTGCATGGTTCCCTAACCCTAGCTAACTTTTAAAGTTTATCCATATCTTTATTTTTTATCGTTTGTTATACGGAATGAAAACAAAAAACCAATTCATTCTAAAGTTTGGATTGGAAGATAATCTAAACTCATTAATCACCCTTAAGAAAAATAATGGCATAGGACAAGATTATTGCGTCTTGTTAGTGGGCCCATAAGAACACCACAACATGATAAGCTCTAAGTAAAGGGATATATCCTAAATGCTTGAAGATAATACTTGCATTTTGATAGATTTCCATGCTAATGTTTGTGAATAGAATTTCATGCATGACTTTAATGTCCTAGGAAAAATAATTAATTAAAAATCAAATGTAGTATACACAGAAGCGTAGAAGGATTTAGGCATTCAAGAAAATAAAGCAAGATTAATACCATGACAATGGGCACACCAAGTTTTTTTATGTGGAAACCCAAATCAGGAGAAAACCAGGCGATAACAACGGCACAAAGATGTACTATGATATGACAAAATGATCTCAAAGTTAAATCAAAAGAGAACAATACAAAAATAGATAAAGATCTTAAACCAATAAGAAGATCAAAAGAATAAAAAGTCTCATAACTTTCACTCAAGAAAATGTGAAATAGAAGAGGCAAATTTTGACTAATAAACGACTCACAAATAGTCATGAAAGAAACGTGCCTAAAGGCACTCCCAAATGCCACAAATGTTAGACCACACTACACCAAATGCCTAAACCAAAACCCCCAATTTATAGGATTCGGAATGTAACTCTCACACTAAGGGAGATGAAAACCAAGAGTGGAGTCATTATTAACTCAAATAATGATCCATAAATTAGCCATAAATTATCCAAATAAAGACTTATAAAAAGGATGATAATGGTGCAGATGAATGCCCTCAGTAATGCACAACCTTGAACACTAGCAATGATGCTTAAGAATAATAGCTAGGAATCTCCAAAAACCATTACGCACAAAATGGAGCAGGCAAACGGTTGCCTTTGCCACTGTCAGTGTGCGGATGGCACTGTGAGCTTGCTCATTTCAAAAGCCAAAATTGGTGCTTGAACATGATACTCCGATCTGGGACTGCTGATTGGGCCAATCATATTCAATACACTTGGCTTTTGAATAAACAATTTGAAAATGATAATTTTGGGCCAGCCTTGTACCCAACAATCTGCCCCTTAGACCGAAATGTCTAACAAGTGGTGTCAAAGCCAGATCTTGATGTGATTCGGGATTTGAGCATTTTGTTGAAGGATGTATTTCTTTGGTATTAAGAAGTCTACATACAAGAAAATAAAGCAAGATCAATACAATGACAACGGACATACCAACTTTTTTATATGGAAACCTAAATCAGGAGAAAACCATGGGGGTAGTAATGGCACAAAGATCCACTATAATATAAGTGAGTACAAAATGATCTCAAAGGTAAGTCAAAAAAGACCAATATAAAGAGGGATAAAGATTTTAAATCTGCAAGAAGATCAAAAGAATAAAAACTCTCATAACTTCCGCTCAAGAAAATGTGGAATAGAAGAGGCAAAATTTGACTTACAAATGCCTAACAAATGGCCATGAAAGGGATGTATCTAAAGGCACTCCCAAATGCCACACCACACCAAATGCCTAATCCAAAACGCCCAATTTATAGGATCTGGAATGTAACTCTGACAATAAGGGAGATGAAAACTAAAGGTCGAGTCATCAATCACTCAAACAATGATCCATCAATTAGCCATAAATCATCCAAATAAAGCCTCTTAAAAAGGATGATATTGGTGGAGATGGATGTCCTTAGTAATGCATAGCATGCCTTCAATCCTAGCAGTGATGCCCGAGAATAATAGCAAGCAATCTCCAAAAACTGTTACACAAAAATTCGAGCAGGCAAAGGTTTACCTTTACCACGGTCAGTCCATGGATGGCACTGTGAGCTTGCTCACATTTTACAAGCCAAAACCGGTGCTTGAACATGATACTCCAAGTTGGACCTGCTAATTGGACCAATCAAATGCAATACATTGAGCTTTTGAATAAACAATTTGAGCATGATAATCTTGGGTCACACTATACCCGACACAATGATTAAACTTAAGACCACTAACAACTTGAGCACTGAGGTCTTTTTTGTTGCTGAAAATCAGTTTCATCAAATGGGCGAAGATAAAACAAAAAGTGGAACTTTATCACTCATGGACTCACATGGGGCTTCGTCTTTCAATACTTTTGAGAACACGTTAGACTTTGAATGGGATTTCTCAGCGTAAGTCGGCACTACATCATTAACAAACCCCCGGCAATGAAGTCCCTCTGATGTAATCAACATCTTTACGCATTTAGCTCAAAAGTTAAGTTATAGTAGTAATAATGACGATAATACAGTACTTGTTGAAGAATCCAATCATAATTTAGATAGAATTAATGGAAGTTTAAATGAATTTTTAATTTACCCTTTTGTAGAAATTTTTATGCAACAAAATAGATTCCTAATACAATTGGAAAATCGGTGAGCCATGAGTTTGGGGCAGTCTTATATTATCGAATTTGATTTTACATCTTGAAAATAGCTTAAACTTTTTGCACTGAGCAATCAAATTGTATCAGTTTTGAACTAGATTAAATCAAACCTCACTAAATTAGGTTTATGATGCTCTCAATAATATTTTACATATTGAGTTAGTTTTGAATTCAATACACCAAATTATGATGTTTACCCTTCAATTGTTTAAGTCAAATCATATTCGAATTCAAATTTTTGTGACTCAAATACTAATTATATGGGAGTCATTGTGGCCATTACCTTTTTCTTCGCACTAACTAGCTGTATGCTGCTAGTATTCCACTTGCACTTTTTCGGCGCCAAAGTGAGATAGGTAGCAACCGGCATATGCCGTTCTAGCTAAGCACCTTTTAGTTAATGTTTTCAGAAGCCAATATCGTTTCCATTTGATCATATTCATGTCCACCAAACTGCAGTTTGGATTAATTATGGATTGGTTGTGTATTCATGTCCGTGGAGATCTCAGCTTCATGCTAGTGGGGTCGGATTATTTTTCTTTCGTATTGAGATCAACGTAGTTGATTTTATGTATGTCTTAAAGAAAAAAAAAAAAAAACGCACAGATTCAGGCCCTGTTCTTTTCGTACTTTTAATAGACTCAGCTCACCCATTCCCACTCTCACCCACTCCTTCCCTCCTTTTCCCACATCTTCCCACATCTTCTCACTCTCACCCACTCCTTCCCACTCTTTCCCACTCTCACCCACTCCTTCTCACTCCTGCATATAAATATTATTTTTATATTTTGAAAACTTTTATAATTTATGTAATTGTGTATAAGAAAAGTCTGATAATAATTATGAAAAGTTTTATTTATTTTTCTGATGTTATGAAAATATTTGCTAGTCGTGCCGAAAATTGTAGATGATGCAATTTTTGTTATATATATTGAATAAATAATTTTTTCTACTTTGTTAAGCAAATATTAGTTTTTTATGACTGGTAGATATTTTGGGTTTGATTCTGTATATGGAAGAGACGCTTAAATTTTTTTTCATTGGTTACGAAATATTTGTTATAAGTCATCAAAGCGTGGATGATTGTTGCCGTATGTGTTATAAATTTATTTTTCATTCATCGTAATTTAGGACCGAATTTGTAGATGTTTTTACGGGCATAACGAAGGAATGTGTAAATTTTTTTGCGTTTGTAATTCGTGACAGGAAGTGCAGATGTATTGTACATGTATTTTGAGCGGATATTTTTTTCGTGTGCATTAGAAGCAAAATATTGGAAGTTCTTCACACAAATTGCAGATGATTGTTTTCTGTGTACTGAGGGCCTGCTCTTTTTGTTGAAGTGGATTGAAGCAGGTTAAAGTGGCCATTTTTTTGTTGAAGTGAGTTGAAGTTGGTTGAAGTTGGTTGAAGTGGATTGAAGTTGGTTAAAGTGGATTGAAATTGGTTGAATTTTTTTTTTTTTGTATGATGGGTAAAAGTTCGTTAAAATAGTGAAAAATGGGTTGAAATTGGTTAAAGTTGGCTGAAATAGATTGAAATTGGTATTTTTTTAATTGAAATTTGTGAAGTGGGTTGATGTGAGTTGAAGTGGGTTGAGATTGCTAAATTTGGATTTACTAATGAAAAGAACAATGCCTAAACATATGTGTATTTTTTTCGTTGTTCGTATTTGGTTAATATATGAAAAAAAATATACGTAAGTTGTTTTACAAATAACAAAAATTACAACTTTTTTGGGGTAATAACGGCCGCGAAACAATATTTCGTACTTGAGTCATCATAGAAAAATATTTTTCAGTCTAAAAAATTTTTTATTATCGATAATTGATATCACAAATAAAAGATTACATTAAAAAAAAATGTAACTTATATCAACTCCCATACTTCATTCAACTCATTCCTACTCTTTTTCACTTCTTCCTACTCCTTCCCTCCCTTTCTCACACTTAAAAAAAAAAAAAAAAATACTACTTCTACCCATTCCCACCCACTCCTTCCCCATCTTTCCTACTCTCACACATCCCACACCTGCAATTTCCCAACGAACAGAATAGGGCCTAAATAATCAACTCAATGAAAGTTAATTTAAGTTATATCAATTCGGCTGATAGATGATGTGATGATTACAATAGGATATTGTAAAACATATTGTGAATATTTTCGTTATTCTGGAAATATGGTATTAGTATTCGTTGCTTGCCCAGCAAGCTACATTTTAGGGTTTTGTATTATTAGCACTCTATGTATATAAACCATGATACAGCAGCAGTGAAGGAATAAGAAGAATAGAGGGCTTCCTCTTGACTTCTCCATAGCTATGCTCTTCTTTTGTTCTTCATGGTATCAGAGCAACGATCCCTTGGACTATTAGCATCCTAAAACCACAACAAAGGAAGGCAATATGGCTAAACCACCAAAATTTATAATCGATCCACAATCCCCATACTACCTACATTCCTCGAACACTCCTGGAGCTATTATCATGGCTCTTAAATTCGATGGAAAGAACTTCAAGCTGTGGGAGAAAGCTGTGATAACAGCTTTGACAGCCAAGAACAAGGTGGCATTTATCAACGGGATGATCACCAAACCAGACGTAGCAATCGAAGCCAAACCAGTCGAGGTAAACGCATGGGTTATAGTAAATTCCATGGTAACTTCATGGATTCTTAATGTTATCGACCCAAAGCTTCATGCTAGTATCGCCTATGCTGACTTGGCACAGTCAATTTGGGAAAACATTCAAAAGCGCTATGCTGTCCCAAACGTTCCCAAAATTCACCAACTTAAGGACGAAATTGCTTCCTGCAAGCAAGGTGCATTAAGTGTGGTAGAATTCTTTTCAAAACTAATGGGACTTCAGAACGAACTGGATAGTTACGTCAAACATCCAATCTGTAAGTGTGACGCTGTGAAGAAGTATGTCAAGCTAGCTGAGAACAATAGGGTCCATTAGTTTCTGATGGGCTTGGATGATGATTTGTACCCGAATGTGAGGTCGCAAATCCTTGCCTTGGATCCTCTACCTTCACTCGATAAAATATTTATCATGGTTCAACAAGAAGAGAACCATAAGCAAGTGATGAGAGAATGGGAACAGAAGACCGAGGCTGCTGCGTTTGCCGTGACCCATTCTAGCCGAGAAACAGAACGTGTGAGCTATAAACACTGTGAGAAGATAGGACACGAGGAAGCCAACTATTAAGAGTTGGTGGGATATCCGGTGAATTGGAATACAAGAGGAGGTCGCAGCGGCAGGGGTCAAGGAAGGGGGGGCGAAGGTGGAGGATGAGAGAACGCTGGACGAGGGTGAGCAAATTACCAGCCCAGAGAACAGGCACATGCTGCGCAAGCATAAGAAGGAAGCAGCAGCACAAATTGTTCGGAAGAAGTTCGGGCAGCCCTGTCCAAAATAACCGATGAGCAGGTACAAAGGTTGTTAAGTCTCATTGAAACTCTGAAGGACAACAATGATCGACTATCCGGTAAGTGTAACTGGCTTTTAGATAGTGGAGCTTCCTATCACATGACTAGAGACTTGAGGTTGCTACTAAACATAAGTAATATTGCACCTATACCTGTGGGATTGCCTAACGGAAACATTACATTTGCTAGGAAGTGAGGCATGGTGAGGCTTAGTCCGAGATTAATATTGAATAATGTTTTATTTGTTCGTGATCTAAAGTGCCATTTGATAACCATAGCACAGTTGGTTGAAGATCTTTGTTGTACTGTAACGTTGAATCGCAAATTATGTGTGATACAGGACCATACTACGAAGACGCTGATTTATACGGGTGAGCATAGGAAAGGGGGTTTTTTCTATAAAGGAGATGCAATGGTGGAGATCCAAGCAAACCAAGTTGTAACATATGAGTTATGGCATCGGAGAATGGGTCACCCTTCACATCAGGCACTGTCAAACCTTTCTAGTATTGTTTCGGGAATTCCTAATAGTGATAACAAGGACCTCTGTGATGTGTATCTAAAAGCCAAACAAACTCATTTTACTATTAGTGAAAACAAAGCTTTAAAGCCCTTTGATTTAGTGCATTGTGATATATGGGGTGCATATTTTATCAAGTCTTTTTGTGGTGCTAGTTATTTTTTAACCATTCTTGATGATGCTACTCGGTGTGTTTGGGTATATTTAATGAAGGCCAAAAGCGAAGCATGTCAAATTATTAAGGATTTTTGTACAATGGTTCAAACCCAATTTAACACAAAAGTACAAACCATTAGAAGTGGCAACGGTAGTGAATTTATGTCAAATCCAATGAAGAGATTTTTTTGGGACCATGGGATAATTCATGAGACTAGTTGTACAGACACCCCTCAACAAAATAGAAGGGTTGAAAGGAAACACCATCATATCTTGAATGTAGCTAGGGCTCTTCAATTTGAGGCTCACCTTCCAATTGAATTATGGGGAAAATGTGTTTTAATTGCAGCTCACTTGATTAATAGGACACCTACAAAATTGCTCAATGGAAAAACCCCATATGAAATGCTTTTTCAATCAGCCCCTTCTTATGATCATATTTAGGTATTTGGGTACTTATGTTATGCACATAATTTTCAAAGAAAGAAGGATAAATTTGGGGAACGAAGCGAAGGGTGCATTTTTGTGGGATATCCACATGGGAAAATGGGCTGGAAAGTTTATGATTGAAACAGGAGACATATTTGCAAGTCAAGATGTGGTTTTCCATGAGGATTTGCACCCCTTAGCTACTAGTGGTGCCATAAAGAATAGCTTTGAGAGTCTCAAGCAACTAGCAAGATGGGAAATCAGTGCCAAGGAAGGAGTTTTTGGGCAAGACTCACCAATTTGGGAGGACCAGCCCCATGGCGACATAGCCGAGGTCATCCCTGAGCCTATCCAACCAGAATCGCCCAGACCACGCCATCACGAAGCAGGCCCGAGGCCCACACGGGCTGAGTCTGCACCGAAGGGGACTAGCCTAACCAATACAGCAGTGAGGGGGAGTGAGCCAGTCTCAACATGGTCCCAAGCCGAGACCTAGTCCAGAACATAAGGCCTCAGACTGAAAGTCCAATCCCTATTGCTGCTACAAATCGAGAGTCAGTCTAGGATAGAGCCCATCAGACTGCAGGCCCAATCAATGAGTTTGGACCAAATAACAGGGGACAACAGAACCAAAGGCTCCGAAACATTTACAAGATTATGTTTGCTACACGTTGCATGCTCCAAACCCCTCTTCTTGCGCAAAACTAAACCAAAAGGTGTCTTTAGGCAAATTGGATCCCATAGCTAATTACGTTACATGCAATAATTTTTCTGGTAAGAATATATATTATTTGGCTGCTACTACAAAAATTATGGAGCCCAGATCTTTTCATGAAGAAGTTAAAAATCCTCACTGGAGAGAAGCGATGGCCAAAGAAATAGAGGCCTTGGAGTTGAATAAGACCTGGACGGTTGTTGATTTGCCACCAGAATGAAAGCCTATCAACTGCAAGTGGGTGTATAAGGTAAAATATAACTCCGATGGGAGTGCGGAAAGGCATAAGGCCCGTCTCGTTATCCGAGGAGATAAACAGGTGGAAGGATTTGACTACAACGAAACTTTTGCCCCTGTAGCCAAAATGGTGAGTGTTATATGCTTCCTTTCAGTAGCCACTGCAAAGGGATGGGACCTACATCAGATGGATGTGAATAATGCTTTTCTTCATGGAGATTTAGAAGAAAAAGTTGATATGACAATGCCCCCGTGATTTAAACAGCTAGCTCTAACAAGTCTATCGTCTGCAGAAATCTCTCCATGGATTGAAGCAAACACCAAGGCAATGGTTTGCAAAGCTCTCCTCTAAACTCCTTGAATATGGATTTGTTCGGTCTTATGCAGATTACTCTCTTTTTACCTATAAGAAGGGTGACAAGTTTATGGCATTGTTTATCTATGTTGATGATTTAGTACTGACGGGTAATGATAATGAATTATGTGCCCAGTTCAAAGCTTATCTTTATAAATGTTTTCACATCAAGGATTTAGGGCCATTGAAATATTTCCTGGGCATAGAGTTGGCACGCAATGCCAAGAGCCTATTCCTGTGTCAACGAAAATATGCACTCGAAATTGTTGAAGAATGCGGACTTCTTGGAGTCAAGCCTGTGGAGTTTCCCATAGAAACTAACGACAAGTTGGGACTAGCAACGGGAAAAGATCTCATGGATCCCATGCAGTATCGTCGTCTCGTGGGGTGCCTTATTTATTTAACACTCACTAGGCCTGAATTAAGCTATTTAGTTCATATTCTATCACAGTTTATGTAGGCATCTAAATTGAGTGGATAATACCTATTAAAAATGGATAATGGATATGGGATGGATTATTATCCACAGTTGAGGTGGGTGTTTGTAGATGGTAGGCTATCTACACATCCAATAATGATGCTAAAAAGACAATAACATCCTTGTATAATAATTAAAATCACAATGAACCACTTTTTAAATCTCTTCCTAGATGATAATGCCACCCGAAATTTAGGAGCAAAATTCAACTTCAACAGTTCGAATCGAAATTTGACTATCTGATTTGAAAGATTAAAAGAAGATCAAATCCAAATGTTAAGTTCAACATTCTTTCCTTTGGTGAACATTTATGTCTGTCATGACAACTTAGTAGACATTTTTCCCTACTTAAACAAATCAATTGACATTTTTGGTCATTAAAACAATTTCAACGCTTTACATTGAAACTTGGTTATTGGATGAAAAAATTAAAATAAGTTCAACTCCAAATTTTGAACTCAATATTCATCCGTTTAGTCAACATTTTTCTCCGCCACAACAATTTAATTAGCATTTACGACAATTGTCATAGTGGGTATAAATGTTAATCAAATGAAAGAATGTGGAGCTCAAAATTCATATTTGAGTTTCTTTTAATCTTTCCCTCCAGATGATCAATTTTCAGTCAAGCCATTGAAATTGTTTTAATTGCTAAAATTCTCAACTGAATTATTTTAGTGACGAAAAATGTTAACTGAATTATCGTAGTGGAGATAAATGATGAAAAAACTCAGAACTCAAAATTTAGATTCGAACTTCTTTTAATGTTCCTATCATATATTCAAATCTTGATTCGAACAGTTGAAATTGAATTTTTCTCATAACTTTCGACGGATCATATCGTCTATTCCTTACTTGTAGTTGTAAGTACTAGGTTCTAAATATACAAATCCATGGATACCCAAGCTTTCTGGTTTGAAGCTATTTCAACAGCCTGTTATCTGGTGAATCGATCTCTACATAAGAATAATAACTCGTATGGATAGTACCCGTGTAGGTGTTACCCATATGGGTATCAGTTTATTACCCATATGAATAGCAAGAGCTATGGATTGAGTAATAATATTTTTGGATAAAATGTAAGTCTGGATATACTCTACCTATACCCTCCTAATGTCCATCCCTAGTTAAGAAGGGGTCAAGAAACAAGAAAAAAAGAAAGCCACCATCAGAAACATAATCATAGAATTTGTTAAATTTGTCTAGAGCAAAACTCTTCGTAGTTATGAAACTTAGGATAACCATTCAGATAACAATCAAGAGCTCGAAAACAAGATTTTTATCTTGACATGTGGTAATATAGTAATATAAGAGTAGTTTTAATGCATCCCTACAACAATTTAGCATTATTATGGAAAGTCACGCCAATAGGAGGACTCTTATTCATCATGGCAACATCAGTACATTGTACGATTTAAGTAATTTGTCTTTCACAACTTTGTGCTTTTTATAGTTATATTAGTTTCTAGTTGAAATATTTTATCAATTTCAAATAAAGTACCTGCGTAAAAGATCGAAAATTATATGGTCTACCCGATTATAAATGGGCGTTTGTACGCATGGCAAGCTGTGAGGCGTATGCGTTTAATTTGTTTGCAGAGCACATCAAATAACAATTATCCGTTGGTCGCGAGTTCAATTAAGGACTGAGCTACTAAGACTCAAGGGGTGTCAATTAACACCCTAACTTTTTGGGGCAGGAGGGAATTCATGTATTGATAATTCCGGAAAAAGAAAGAAAAATACATATAATATTTAGTTGGATCATACATCAAATTGAGCTGCTTTGCTGAGAGGGCTAAAAATACATATAATATTTAGTGAGATCAAACATCAAATTGGGCTGCTTTGCTGAGTGGTCTGAGTACTTTAGCCATACTTTTCGGCGCACAGGTTGCATTTTGAATCCAAACTAACGATTTGATTTCCATAAATAAAAAAATTTTGGCCATTTCTATTCGTTTTCCTCTTCCCACATGCTAGTGGCTTCCTTACTGTTCAACCCTCGCTCCTCACCGCCCTCTGCTGTTTTCCTTCCCCACCCCCTCCTTTTTCTCCCACTCCCGGTGACTGGTCGTCGCCGGCTTTTCCATTCACCTGCCGGCTTGCCATGGTCACTACCGTCCATTTAGTCGCCGGCTTGCTGCTTCATCCGATCATTTCCATTTCTCGATTTGAAATTGAAGCCCTAAAGATAAATTCAAATCTCACCCCAACTTTAGTATATAGTTGTGCTCTTTCGTAAATAATTATGCTTAAATTACTAATTTTAATTAAATGTGTGTTAAATAAGCGGTTAATTTAGCAATTTGCCCATAAATTAAGAAATTAGGGTTTTGCCTTCTTGATTGGGGACTTAGCGTTGGGGTAAAGTTGGTAACGGGTCGATTCAAGTTGACCCATTTAATAAACGGGTTAATTTCGTGTCAGCTTTGCAAATAGTTTAGATCTACTCAAAATTGAAAAATAACATTTTTCAAGCTAAACAGTCAAATTGTGTTGACTTCCAGTCAAATTGTGTTGACTTCAAGTCGAAATCAGTTCGGTTCGTGTCGAGTTCGGGTTTTTCTCAGTAACTTCAGGTCGATTTCAGGTCGAGTTATCGTGTCGGGTCAAACTTTCCCTGCTCTAGATTGGAGTAATTTGTTCGTTATTGCTTTTTCCCTATTGTCACTTATAGCTATCCAATTAATGCTCGTAAATTCCAAATTGCATAGGATATTCATAGCCATCTTATTTGTCTATAAATTTTACCCTTTTTTCCATTGTGATGATGTAGGGATAGCTTGAGTAAAGTTTAGGGTTTTTTTTCTTTTGGTTGGTTTTTTTTTGGGGAGGGGGCAGTCATGTGAAAGTGTGAAACTCTTTCTAGGGTTGATACATTGCGTGGTATTGGAGAAACAGGAAAACTATGCATAGTATTTCTCTTGTATGTGACGACTCCTATTGCATTTGTTAAGCACAGGAGTCCCAAAGGGATTGATAAAGCCAGGGGTTGAAAGAATTCAAAAGGCATAACCTAGGCTAATCAACCAAATGATAACAAAATGTGAATTGCAGTGTGAGATATGATGGGTTAAGGGATTATCTTGATAGTCAAATTCATGTTTGTTTATGTCAAATAATTGGCGGATTTAGTGATTGACTAAAAATCATTAACCTAAATTTATATTATGAGCACTAGCTATGTACTTTATTTTCAGAACTTATGTCAAACTTCATATTATGTGCATTTTTAATCTCGATAACCCTTGGTTTGATTCCTCACTGCGCCACTGGGTTCAATTCTCACCATGCTGACTTTCCGTTATTCTTTTTTTAAAAAATATATATATTTCCTTTGTATACATTTTTTCTGTAAGGATATTTTACTTTCATTATAGGCTTAGAATTCTCTTGAAGGAAATCTTTGGCCACCATGTAAGCCACGTCTCGCAATTGTCCTATAGTCATGTGGAGTCAATGGTGGCAAGCCCCTTCCGTCACCGGCTCCGATGAGCTTCATCTGCATCTTAAATATTTCTTCCTTTTAGATTAGTGTTCGAATGTGCTTTAGCTATCCCATTTCCTTTTCTAGGTCTTACTTTATCTTCCCTATCGTGCTCTTGGTGTTTGCTTCTTGAATGAACTTGTTGATTGGTTAATCTGATCTCATTAAGTGGTCTCCTGGAGGATAATCACCACAAATTTTGCTTGTTTTGCCATGAATACTAGTATTTCTTCTATGGCATGGTCATGGAATCTGAAGAACATTGATTTGAGGAGAGAATTGTTTCTCACCCCTTCTCCCTTAGCCAAGTACTGCTTATATTGATGATACAAAAATGAATAAGGTACAAGATTACAAGAATAAAGAAGGTACAAGATTACAATACAAATAGTCTAGAAGTATAATCACCAAACTAGCCTAAACTTGCTTGATTGCCTAATACTCCTTCTCAAGTTGGCGCGTAAGGATTCGCAACGCCCAACTTGCCTAATAGATATCGAAACTGACGTTGTCCCAAAGCTTTAGTGATGATGTTGGCTAACTGCTCTGTAGTGGGTGTGTAGTGACGCGTGATGATGCCCCGTGACATACGCTCGCGAACAAAATGACAATCAACCTCGATGTGCTTCGTACATTCATGGAAGACGGGGTTATTAGTGATATGAATAGCTGCTTGATTGTCACAATGAATCCGAGCCATGGGAACATTCAATCCAAGAGATATGAGAAGATTCCGTATCCACATAACTTCGCTAGTAGCATTAGCCATGGCCCGATATTCTGCTTTAGCAGAAGAGCGAGAGACAACATCTTGTTTCTTGGTTTTCTAAGAGATCGGAGCATCACGTAGCTTGACAAGGTACCCAGTTATGGATTGTCGGGACATCGAAAAACTGGCCCAGTCAGACTCACAGTAGACAGTCATCTGAAGTGTGTCCCTGGCTAGGAGAAGAAGTCCTTGTCCAGGAGATGATTTCAAGTATCTTAGGATGCGTATGGCCGCATCCCAATGTCCCTGATGAGGGTCTTGCATAAATTGATTGAGGATGTTTACAGCATAGGTAATGTCGGGACGTGTAATGGTCAAATAAAGAAGTCATCCAACTAGTCGTCGATATTGAGAAGCGTTAGGAATGGGCTTGCTAGACTCATTTGAGAGGCGATGATTTTGTTCCATGGGAAAAGTCATGGGCTTCGCCCCAAGCATACCACACTCCGACAGAATATCCAAGGTGTGTTTTCGTTGAGATAAGAACAACCCTTCTGAAGAGCAAGCTGCCTCAATTCCAAGAAAGTACTTGAGTGCACCCAAGTCTTTTAGTTTAAAACATTGCTGCAAATATCTCTTGAAATTTTGACAATGCAGGGGATCGCTGGCAGTTAGAATTAGATCATCAACATATATGAGAAGAGCCATAAAAACACTCCCTTTACGATAAGTAAATAAGGAATGATCCAAAGGTGATTGTTGAAAGCCATAATTCTGCAGAGATGTAGCCAGCTTAAAAAACTACTGTCTTGGTGCTTGCGGAAGCCCATACAAAGATTTCTTTAATCTACAAACCTGATTAGGCTTAGGAGGCTGAAAACCTGGTGGAGGCTTAATGTAAATAACTTCATTAAGATCGCCATGTAAGAAGATATTATGAACATCCATCTAATGAAGCTCCCATCCTTGTGATACTGCAAGGGTCAACAAGCATCGTACCGTAACCATTTGAGCTACTGGTTCAAAGGTCTCATTAAAGTCTTCTCCTTCAACCTGAGTATTGCTAAGGACCACCAAGCAAGCTTTGTACCTTTTAATGGTACCATCAGCATGATATTTTATCTTACACATCCACTTGCAGCCTAAAGCACGTTTTTCAGGTAGCAAATACGTAAATTATCAAGTATGATTTTCTTCGAGAGCATATATTTCTTTTGCCATTGCCTCATGCCACTTTGGGTCATTAATAGCTTGGGAAAGTATTTAGGCTCAAAGTGGGATGAAATAAATGCAAGTAAAGCCCTGTAAGAAGGAGAGAAGCACTCATAATTAAGAAATTAAGACAAAGGATAAGTGGTACCTGAAGAGCTATCAGGTAGCGGCATGGAGACGGGGTGTGTAATAGCATGACATACATAGTCTTGGAGTCACGCGGGAGGTTTCCTAGAACGTTGTGGTCAACCATTAGTGGGCTCCCCCTGAGGCACCAAGTCGTGGTCGGTGTCACAAGAAGGTCCAGTAACCAAGGGAGATACGGAAACGTTATTATCAAGCTCGGGTTCACACATTTGGACTGCTGGAGAGGTGCTCATATCTGCAGCTAGGCTAATGGGCCCAGAAAGTACTGGGTGGTATGTTACTAGTGCAAGACGTGAAGGCTGTGTGGGGGAAGGACCGTGGGCTGGATGGACATTCGGAACCACTGGGTGTTCTCTACATGCTCGATGAGATGCCATGATGGGCCTGTCATGCTGAGGCATAATGATAGGCCTATCATCATAAGCTTGGTTTGGGTCAGGAGAAGAAGGCCATTACATTGAATAATGATCCGCCGTTCGATGATTCGCAACTCGACATAAGGAATTCATAGCATCGGTTTCCCTTTGTGCAAATGGAAAAATCGTCTCATAAAAATGCACATCCCCAAGAAACAAAGTTTCTTCGATTAGCAAGATCATATACTTTCCACCCCTTTTGTCCGGGAGGTTAACCCAAAACTATACATCGTGTTGCTCTAGTATCAAACTTTGCACGAGACTTGTTATGATTATGAGCATAACATAAACACCCAAAAATTTTAATATGTTCATAACTAAGCTTCCTTCCAAACAGAACTTCATAGGGAGTCTTTGAGCCAAGTAATTTTGTAGGGGTTCGATTTATGAGATATGCGGCAATAAGTACACACTCACCCCAAAAGTACACAAGTAGAGAAGCTTGAAAACGAAGTGCCCTAGCTACATTCAGAATATGCTGATTTTTCCATTCCACATGCCCATTTTGTTGAGGCGTATTCGCATAGGAAGACTCCTGAATAATTCCATTTTCATGAAAATAGGTTTGAAGTGGCTCATTCAGAGATTCTTTACCATTGTCACTACGAACCTTTTGCACTTTCAGATCAAACTGGGTATTTGTCATAGAGCAAAAATCAACCAGTTTATCATAAACTTCGGTTTTATCTTTTAGCAAGTAAACCCATATAGCTCTATTGTAGTCATCAACGAAACACAAAAAATAATGACAATTGCTAAGAGAAGGTGTTCAGTAATAACCCCACAAATCACAAAGGATTAAATCAAAAGGCCTCTGAGCATTAGAGTCACTCAGAGGAAACTTACTTCTTATTTGTTTTGCTCCATGGCAAATATCACAACAATCAAACAAATTTTTATTTAGCTGAAAACCACAATCTACTGATAGAGCAGTTAAGCTACTGAGTGACGGATGACCCAACCGTTAGTGCGAAAGGAGAGACTTTTTGTCTTGAATAGCAGCGAAAGATGTTCCTCCCGCGTTGCTCTTCAAATAGTACACCCTGTTCCTTTCTTCAGCCGCTCCAATCAATGTCTTCGAGGTGAGGTCCTGGATAAGACAGTAATGAGCACCATAACAATTTTTATCATTGGCCAACTGATGAACGAAATAAGATTATCGATAAAGGATGGAACATATAGCATGTTTTGTAGGATAAGGTCATTTCCCAAATTTACCATCCCACCTTTCGTCACCATTTCTTCTCTACCGTTTAGGATAGTAATATATATAGCAGCAGATAGTTTATAAAGCCGAGAGAAAACATTACGATTGAAAGTCATATGATGAGATGCTCCTGAATCAAGAACCCATTGCAACGGCCCATTATACTTACCACTCATTTTTTCTTTATTTTTTCTCTCTTTAAACAGTGTGAATAGATCTTCTACCTAAGATGGAGTAAAACCACTGTATTTCTCCAAACCTTCTCCATTCGCATGCCCTCTTTTAGTTTCCAATGTGACCTCCCTCTATCTTATGTTGGCCAACAGCCTCCCGGTGGCATTTTGGGCCAACCTAGTGGTCCTCGGTTGCTGGCCGGCTACCTAAATCTATTGACCCCCTTCATCACCGCTACTGTTCCGGTTCTAATTACGGCTTGTCCCTTGGTTGGCTCGGTTCTGTCGCCTACTTTGCAAATTTGGTGGATATCCAACCAGCTCAAAACATTAGCTTTTGTCATGCCCAATTTTCTAGCAGTGAGCACATCTGGGGCGGTTCTCAACCTTGGGTATGCCACCAGTTGATGCTTTGAACGCTGCTCTTTCAATGGTGGTTTTGACCTCCATGCTTCGGGTCAAGGTTTGCTATCTTTCCTCCTTGAGAATCATGGAATATGCTTTGTTAAGGTTGGGAAGAGGCTCTATGCTCAGGATATTGGATCTGACAACTCTAAAGTGAGATGAATCCATCCCCATCAAAAGTTGGTGCTTTCAGACTCCTGGTATTTAAACAAATTGAAATCTTTCACACACTTGCAATTAGGTATTTGTAGATAAGCATCGAGCTCATCCCACAGCCCCTTTAATTTGGTGAAGTAATCAGTTATGTTCATGGAACCTTGATTTGTCAGTGTTATTTCTCTTCTTAATTGGTGAATCCTAATTTCATTCCCTCGAGAGTACCTTTCCCTCAGATCTTTCCAAATCTCGCTGGCAGTTTCAGTATAAGCTACTGAGCTATGGAGGTTTTTCTCTATGATATTATAGAGCCATGTAATGACCATGGCATTGCACTTTTCCCAGGCATGAACATCTGTGGAAGTGCCCGCAGGTCTGGTAAGACTTCCGTCAATGAATGCTAATTTATTCTTTGATTTCAGGGCATTAGTCACCAATTTGCTCCAATTAGCATAATTTTCTCTGTCAAAGCTAATTGGACAGATGATGTTCCCTGGATTGTCTAAACTACAGAGGTAATATGGCGATTGAGGATCACTGGGATCCACTTTGGATGCAACAACCTTTTTCTCGGTCGTTTCATCGGCCATGGTAATAAAGTGATTTTGAAGGAAGTATCAATCGTTTAACAGGTTTGAGCATAAGGCTCTGATACCATGAAGAACATTGTTTTGAGGAGAGAATTGTTTCTCGCCC